>APFE030879086.1:183745-216055 GCA_000404065.3 Pinus taeda
AGACTCCATTGCCCAATGGACTAACATTATCTGCAGATCTCCACTTTAAGTACAGAAAAGCACCCTTCCAACCACAAACATAAACCAAAACCCCTACTTCATAACTAGCCTAAAATCTCCACAAAACAGAGACAAACCTTTAAAAGAGAGAGCCCTCTCTGATTACAGTTGGGCTAGAAGCTGTAATCCAAAGATTGGTTAGTGGTTACCCCGGCCGTATTCCCTTGGGAGTCAAAGGGAACAACCTGGGTGTTAACAGGTACCATTCTATCCCAAGGATGAAATGTTTCTAGTTTTTGAGGGAAACAATTCCAAGTTTGATTTTATGGCCAATCAAGGAGTAAAAATTATAAATTAGAGAATTGTTTTGGAGGGGGGAAAGGGGTATGACCCCATCCCATAATAAAATTATATATTAATTATGTGACATCCTTCAAATCCTTTAGGGTGTGGGAGTTCACAGGTTAAGAGGAAAAATTTGCCTTTGATTAGATGTGGTAGTCTCATTGGCATGGCGTTGAAGGTTTCGAGGCACTTAGACATTATGTGACGAGGAGGTTGAACGATCTTCAAGACAAAGTGGTTATGGTTGAATCAAGTCTCTCATTAGGTGAAGGAGTGGGCATGAATTGGCATGTGTGGGATATGTCAAAGAGAATGCACGTTAATAGTTTACACCAATATGGTGTGTTGTGGTTGTAGTTGGATTTTGCCTCTCATAGGAGATCTGGAGTATGTGGCCATGATCAATCTTGATTGCATGGTGTATTGTAGGAAGCCCCTTCTTGGAGAACTTGGATATGTAAGGCAATGATGGGAAGAGGAAAGGGTATTAAATTACTTGCAATAAATGGATTAGGCGTTAAGTTGGGTTGTCAGGAATGTTGGGTGTTCCAGCCGAAGGATTGGGGGAAGGCCCAAGAAATGGGATAGGAAACTAAGGTAAGTGGATTTTATGGCTTCATTATATTTATTCTTGATGCTTACGAGTACAGGTTCAAGTCCCTATTTTTATTTGTAATTGGTGTTTCCATCCATGTTCTTTGTGCGTGGTTGGATTTTTAAGAATTGTGGATGCCCCGGTTTGCGAGCTTATTTTCTGTGGATGTTCCTTTTCCTAGATTTGAGGAAGGCATGGCCTCTGCATTGTTACCTCACTTAGCCTCAGGGGGTGGAGCTATGTGCTTCAGTTTTATATCTTTTTGTGAAGTGCGGGGGTGGGGTTTTCATCCTAGGTGCTTAGGAAGTGAGGCACCATCAGTAGTGGCATGCGTATGCCTCTCCTAGCCCTTTAATCATTGTATATGTTAGTGATTTTTGGGAAATATAGCCTCTCGATTCTATGTCCATGAAGGGTTTGGCTTGGGTTATGTTGGTGGATTTGGACTATACACTTGAACCTCAAGACTTTAAGGTGAGGTGGGCTCGCTGGATTTATATGATCATTTCTCTTATTTTCCTAATCCTTACATGCACTAGTATTATGATCCTCTATCAGAGGTGACTTTCATGCTCCTTCTAACTATAGATTGGAGATATTAGCCATAAATCAATATTAACTTTTCCTGGGTTTCAATGACTCTTAATGTGGAGATTTGGATAGGATGCTCTAAAGCCCTATTTCCAATCTATTGTTTTGTTTCTCTTTCATATTCAATGTGTTTGGGTTGGTTGTTGGGTCTAGTCTTTGTGTAACACTTGCTTTTCTTGTGGTGCTAGAGGATTTTAGTTACCTATGCATTGAGGTTAGCATCTCATCCTGACAGTTGTGGTGCAGACTCTTATGGATCATAGTGGGAACAATAGCTATTGTGATTATATTTTAATAATCATGCATCAGGAACTATCTCATATATTGGAGAACATGTAACACCTTCAAATCAAAATTTGACGAATGGAGGATGAGCTAGATCATATCATATCATAGCTGGAGGAGATTCTATTAAAAATGAATAAATATAATGAGGCATTAAATGGTGAAAATGTCAAAAAGGGGGTGATACCCCCAAATGGTTAATTTAGTATTTTGACATGTGCAACAAGTTTTGTTTTGGTGGACTTGTACTAGCATATGTATAAATGGAACAATATTGAATGTTGTATACCATGTCTAGAAAAAATGTTTCTTAACTTTTGGAAATCCCTAAGTATATACTATGACCTGTCTCACTAGATTATGTAGGCCACCAATACTAATATGTTTTTGTATAATGTACTCAACTAAGTGTTCTTCTCATTTACTTTTATATAAATACATATTCTCATTTTATGTTAAAGAAAAAAATTCCCCACTATCCCAAAATTTTAAATTTTTTTGCTAACTTTTCTACTATATCTATACACATATGCACAAAAAAACATGCAAAATTAAACAACATTTAGAAAATATCATAATGCTAATGGGAGGAACCCTCTTCTCTATTGGTTTCTTCTTATTGAGGAGGCTTGTTGACAGTGAAATCTAGCTGTATTATATGAGCTATTATAGGTTACTCCCTACTGGAGAAGGATAGCTCAATTGGTTCTCGGTCCACTAATCATTGAAGGTTTTCAACTTGTTGGTGTAAGTTTTTTATCTGTTGGGGCCTCTATTTAAATTTTGGAAAGGTTTTGATCCATTTTGACTGACTAAGAGACGAGAAAGAAATGAGTGGCAACAATGGTTGATTGGTGGAACAAGCAGTTGCACAAGAGTTGCGGCAAGGTAGCAGCGGAAGGCAAAGGCAAACAAGGGGGAGGGAAGGTGCAAAAGCAGTTGAGGGGAAGAAATGGTAGTCCATGTAACAGAGAAGGGATATAAAAATAGAAGACTAGGAAAGGAGTGGGGTTAGATGTAGCAAGGTTAAGAAAAGGTGAAAAGGATTCTGGTTGCGGCCGACAGAAGGGAAGAACACTGGAGCCGAGAAGACCTGACTCGTGGAGTTGCACAGTACCCGCAAGACTGGTCTGGGTATTTATGTAGTTGTTTACGATAGAAGCCAAGTGATGTTGTAATGGTTAACTATTATGATTAATATATAGATATGCTAAGATCAGTTGAGGTTTATTATGTATACAACCCTACTTATGAGGGATCTTTAAACTTTTTTTGAATGACTTAACAATTGCATGTAATCGGTAGTTCATGTAACATCATAACTATGTTGTTATATCTGTGTTTCATGTAATGTAATCATGTATTTCATCGAATGCAACTTAGTTAAGCCTTCCATGACTCCATTATGAACCCTTTTCCTTTTTGGTCACGACGCACCTTGGGTGAGACTCCTTGATGCAGGAGCATCCAACACCCTTAGTCAAAGGGAGGAATCCAAAGCGAAGGAAGTGGAAGACGTGGACCAGGGAGCAAAACAAGGAAAAATCTATTTTAAAATAGATTTAAAGATGGATAAAGGTCTCTTGAAGACTTGTTATGATTGTATTCTGCCATATGCATGCATTATGGAGCTTTAGGGATTTTTATGAGAAAATCAAGGAAGGGATGTGATCGAATCCTTCTGTTGGGTGTGGAGCCTAATTATCTTATGTATTCAAAGGTTCTAGCTGGATGTATACCCCAGGAATATTGTACACCCCTACACGCGGGGGTTTGGGGGCAACACCCCCAAAGCTAAAAATAGATGTAAAATTGCCTTGTAAAAGTCTAGTAATTTCTAGTCAATCTGAGTCATTCATTAGGCGGATGATCTGACGGTAGAAGTTATGTTTAGTTTAGGTGTTTTTTCCCTAGAAGGCAACCCCCTCACTATATATGAGGGAATTTTATTGTGTATATGTAGATCTGGATTCTGAGTGAGGAAGAGAGAGGAGATTGAGAGTGAAGAGGGTGTTACAGTGGATCTATTGTAGGTTGTATCTCTTCAGTTTGCTAGATAATATAAAAAGAAGGATTGGTTTTTTCTCTGTGGACGTAGCCAAAACTGGGTGAACCACATATATCTGTGTCTCTCTTGTTTTATGCGTTTTCTGTGTTTATATTTTTGCAATATTTTACGTGTTCCATTGCTCTGTAATATATAATTTTGTAACAACTGGTATCAGAGCCAAAGGTCTATTTGGCTGATAAACTCATAGGAGAGAAGGGTTCCTAGTTTGAGTGGGATCAATTTAAGAAGATGGTAGGTTTAGGGTCAAAAAATTCAATGGCCAAAACTACCAGCTGTAAAAGATGCAGATGGAAGATTATTTGTATTAGAGAGATCTATACCTACCATTGAGTAGAAAGACAAAGAAGACGATGAGTATGACAGACAGAGAATGGAATATTCTCGACAGAAAGGCACTTCGAACAATACAGTTGTGCCTAGTGGCAATGGTAGCGTTTAATATTTCAAAGGAAATGACAACAGAGGGTTCAATGTCGACATTGGCCAAGCTATATGAAAAACCCTCGGCCTCAAATAAGGTATTTCTTATGAATCGTTTATTTAATATGAATATGTCAAAAGGTGGATCTGTTGCAGACCATTTAAATGATTTTAATACAGTTACAATTCAGTTAAGTATTGTAGGGGTAACTTTTGATGATGAAGTTAGGGCTCTGTTATTTCTGTGCTCATTGCTAGAAAGTTGGAATGGTTTAGTTACGGCCACTAGTAACTCTGTCTCTGGATCTAGTACTTTGAAGTTTGATGATGTTGTCGATGCAATCCTTTGTGAGGAAATGTGATGGAAAAGCTCTGGTGAGACATCAAGTAATGCTTTGACTGCAGAGACTAGGGGAAGAAAAATGGAAAGAGGAAAGAGCCCAGGATATCACAGTACGTCAAGAAAAGGCAGATCCAAGTCTAGATCGGGGATAATGTACTGGAAGTGTGAGAAGAAAGGACACCTGAAGAAAGACTGCAAGTCTCAGAAGGGAAAATAAGGAGATGGGCAACAAGAAACTAATCATGAAGCGAATGTAACATGTGATGTGTTGCAAGATGCTTTGATTCTTTCACTAGAAAATATTATTGATGCCTAGGTGGTAGATTCAGGGGCCTCATTCCATGCCACATCTAATAAGAAACATTTTCATGATTATGTTCAAGGATATCTTGGACAGGTTCGAGTGGGTAATGATAAACCCTGTAAAATCATTGGAATGGGTACAGTTTTCATAAAACAACAGAATGGAAATCAATGGCTATTGAAGGAGGTAAGGCATGTTTTAGATCTGAAGAAAAATATGATTTCAATAGGGCAGTTGGGAGGTGAAGGTTGCACAACTACTTTCACAGATAAAACCTGGAAGGTCACAAAAGGATCCCTGGTAATAGCAAAAGGAGGAAAGGTTGGTACATTGTATTTATGCAATGGTATTTATAATTTTGTTAATGCTTTAACCTCTACAGGAGAAGATACGACATTGTGGCATCATAGGCTCGGAAACATGAGTAAGAAGGGGATGTAGATTCTTCACTCAAGAAATTTGTTTCCAGGTTTGAAGCATGTTGATTTAAAATTTTGTGAGAATTGTGTTTATGGAAAACATAAGAGAGTCAGATTCCTTAGAGTTAGGAAAGAAAAGAAGAGCGAAAAATTAGAGCTTGTGCATACAGATGTTATGGGGACCTACTTAGGTATCATCTCTTGGTGGCTCTTATTATTATGTTACTTTTTATTGATGATGCAACCAAAAAAAACCTAGATTTTATTGTATTCAAAATAAATATGAATGTATTTGATATTTTCAAGAAATGGAAAAGCTTTGGGTTGAAAATGAGATAGGAAAAAGGTTGAAGTGTTCTCAGATCAAATAATGGAGGTGAATATTGCAGCAAAGAGTTTGATAGGTATTGTTTAGAGAATGGAATTCGTAGAGAGAAGACAGTTCCAGGAACACCACAAGAAAATGGTGTGTCAGAAAGGATGATCAGGACAATCATGGAGCATGCAAGGTGCATGAGATTGCATGCAGGATTGCCTTTACAATTTTGGGTAGATGCTATAGATACTGTTGTTTATGTAATAAACAGAGGGCCTTCAAATTCCTTGGATGGTGGTATTCCAAAGGAGGCATGGATAGGTAGAAAGGTAAACTACTCTTTTTTAAAGACTTTTGGTTGTGAAGCCTTTGTCCACATTAACAAAGAAAATAGAACAAAGGTTGAGGCAAAATCAAAGAAATGTACCTTTATTGGATATGGTGTTAATGATTTTGGTTATCGCTTTTATGATTATGAAAAACACAAAATCATTAGGAGCAGATATGTTATATTCAATGAAAAGGTTTTGTATAAGGATCAACTACAGGAAAAGAAACAGGAAAAAGAAAACAGAGAATACATAGTGCTTGACGATATCACAGGAAAAGTGATGGTGCCTGAAAATCATAATGATCGATAGCCAGAACAACAACTACAATAGCAACAAGCACTTTAAACACTTGAAAGTGGTGTTATAAGATCTACCAGGATAAGTAGACCCCCTGACCGATACTCTCCTTCATTATATTATGTATTGTTGACTGATTATGGTGAACCAGAATGTTATGAAGAAGCAGTGCAGGTAGACAGAGATATCAGGAGGAGCACTATAGGATATGTATTTACTGTAGGTGGAACAGCTTTCAGTTGGGTTTCAAAAATCCAAAGTGTTATTGCACTTTCAACAATAGAAGTAGAGTATGTTGCTGCTACAGAGGATAATAAAGAAATGATTTGGTTACAAAGGTTTCTGGATGAATTGGGTAAGAAGTAGGAGTTGGGTAGGTTATACATTGACAGCCAGAGTGCCATACATATTGCAAAGAACTCTGCATTTCATTCTAAGACTAAGCATATACAGCTCAAGTACCATTTCATACGGTTAGCATTGGAAGATGGACAATTGAAGCTGGAAAAGATACACGCTAGCTAGAATCCTATAGATATGTTAACAAAAGTTGTAACCAGGGAGAAACTGAGAATCTGCTTAGTTTCAATTGGTCTTAAAGTATGATGAAGAAGATGAGAAATAGCTAGGTCCAAATGGAGTCATTTTCTAACAAATGAAGCAGCGGTGGATTTGCTATAATCAGTCTCCAAGTGTGAGATTATTGGTTGTGGAGCCTGATTATCTTCTGTATTCAAAGGTTCTAGCTGGATGTATACCCTAGGAAGATTGTACACCCCTCCACGTGGGGGGAACTTGTTCCCCCGCGCAGGGTTTCCGGGGGGGTAATCCCCCCCAGCTAGAGGGTTCGGGGGCTAGCAGTCCCCCGGTGGGGGTTCGAGGGCAGTGCCCCCGAAGCTAAAAATAGATGTAAAATTGCCTTGTAAAAGTCTAGTAATTTCTAGTCAATCTGAGTCATTCATTAGGCGGATGATCTGACGGTAGAAGTTATGTTTATTTTAGGGTTTTTTTTCCCTAGAAGGCAACCCCCTCACTATATATGAGGGAATTGTATTGCGTATATGTATATCTGGATTCTGAGTGAGGAAGAGAGAGGAGATTGAGAGTGAAGAGGGTGTTACAGCGGATCTATTGTAGGTTGTATCTCTTCAGTTTGCTGGATAATATAAAAAGAAGGACTGGATCTTTCTCCATGGACGTAGCCCAAACTAGGTGAACAACGTATATCTATGTCTCTCTTGTTTTATGCATTTTCTATGTTTATATTTCTGCAATATTTTATGTGTTCCATTGCTCTGTAATATATAATTTTCTAACACCTTCATAGTGATCCAATCCAACAATATTTTCCATATAAATATATGTATCATGAACCTGCGTGTTTAGAGAGGGAGAGATAGAGTAATAGATAGAATGTTGTGAGAATAAAGAGTTTACAATGTAGTCAAGAGAGACTCTGCGCTAAGGTTGAAATGCCTTGGATTTGTAGGCGTGCTGTTATTATATAAATATATGTGTGTTGAAGAGTTGGAATGTGGGCTGTCTGGTTATATATATATATATATATATATATATATATATATAATATATAATTACTGGTTTTCCAACTCTGTTTCATATATATGTGCCATGGGTTCAATTACCACCTTTGAGTGTGTTGATCAACCATCAGGCATGATGGTAACCCCTTGATTTAAAAGGGTTAACCGTGTTGTGGAAGCTATGATGCAAATGTAGGTATGGTAGAGAACTGTGTTTTAAACACAGAGATCCATTAAGCAGCAGACGAATGCAAGGGAGACCAAAGATAGAGAAGGAACGACTGAGAACTAATAGGAGTTGTTGGATCAAATGATCAATAACCTAGATCAACCTTTATCGCATCGGCAAAACTCCTTATGAGTTATCAAAATCAGTCATCAGGAAATGGCGATTGCGATATTGTGATTCAGTGACAGTCGTCGAATCTGATGTTAGATTGACAGTCTAGATCTGATCGCTAATCACATATCGGGAAGGTCAAAGGCTAGCGGCAATGGAAATTCCGATGGCCGATGAGTGATGTCACCGATAGACCAATCAACGATTGGAACGTCAAAAGGATCAAAAATCAGAGTTTTGGTGGAGTGGTGTTGTAGTCTTGCAATAGGATGAGGAGTAGACTCATCTATAGTTTTTTTTTCACTTTCTGGTTCACGGATACCTGGGTCAGTGGGTAGCCGCTATCTCCAAGGTTGTTTAACACTGAGTGGATGCCACCCGAAGGGCATCAACACCCCTTGGACTATTTACTGACCTAACACCAAGAGCTTTTAGGAATTGACCCTGTGACCTCCCATTGGCGAGGAACTTGATTTGACCGATTGAGCTAACTCTTGGGGCTGACTCGTCGATAGTTGTAAAGGCGGGCCTATAATATTTGAGGTCCGAGCATTGGTTCTATCAGAATTTTCCCGTGCATTCTTTGTATTGTGTAAAGTGTTGTGGCTGAAGGGTTAAGGCTAAGACCCGATATGTGTAATGCCTCTGATAGGGGAGAAGGCCAATAGTAGGGTGGCTCCGATTTTAACGTAAGTCCATGGTTTAAAGGCTTAAAGCCTTATAATCGATTCTGATAGGCTTTGTGGGCTGTAACCAATAGTCCTCAAGATAAATATCTTTAGGGAAAGGGATTTTGGATCAACCCCCAAAGTCTCACACCCATCATAGTGGTATCAGAGCAAAAGTTTGGTATCAGAGCAGGGAAAGTTTTCCTGCGTGAAAAAGGATTCTAGAGAGAAGGAGTAGGAGGTACAATGGTTCAGAGTATGAAGAGTTATGGTCTTACTTTCGCATAGAGAATGATAGTAGAAGGTGAGAAGATTTTCAATAGCCTAAGATTAAGGAGTGCTCAAGAGATGTTGAGAACAACTTCCAACTGTAGTTGGAGAGAAGTTGTTGAGGCAGCTCCACAATTGCGATTGTGGGTAGAGTTGTCTTAGAGATAACAATTCCAACAAAAGAAGTGTTGGGTAGAATTGTTAGTTAGCAAAAGGTTCGAGGAGAGAACCATAGAACTTGCCAAAAGACCAAGTCCGGAGGAGAGCTTGGTGAGGTAAGTGGCAGAAGGGAGGACTTGATTTTTCAAAGGTTTGGTTGCAGCTCATAGAAGACCATGAGGGTAGTTCCACTGAGGAATGCAATGGGTAGAATTGTTAAGGACTAGGAGAAGCATATGAATAGGAGGTCATAATTTTTTGTGTATTGGGAGTCTGATGCAGGAGCATCCATCACCCTTTGTCAAAGGGAGGAGTCCAAAGCGAAGGAAGACGAAGACGTGGACCAAGGGAGAAAAACAGGGAAAAATCTATTTTCAAACAGATTTAAAACATATTTAAAGATGGATAAAAGTATCTCGAAGACTTGTTCTTATTGTATTTTTCCATATGCATGCATTATGGAGTTTTAGGGATTTTTAGGAGCAAATCAAGGAAGGGATGTGATTGGGTCCTTCATAGTGATCTGATCCAACAATATTTTCCATATAAATATATGTATCATGAACCTGCGTGTTCAGAGAGAGGGAGACAAAGTAATAGATAGAAGGTTGTGAGAATAAAGTGTTTACAATGTAGTCGAGAGAGACTCTGCGCTAATGTTGAAATGCCTTGGATTTGTAGCCATGTTGTTCTTATATAAATATATGTGCGTTTAGGTGTTCATGTGCACTGTCTGTGTTATATATATATATGCATTAGTGGTTTTCCAACTTTGTTTCATATATATTTGTTGCGGGTTCAATTCCTACCTTTGAATGTGTTGATCAACCATTAGGCATGATGGTAGCCCTTTGGTTTAACAGGGTTAACCATGTTATGGAAGCTATGATACGAATACAGGTATGGCAGAGAACTATGTTTTAAACATAGAGATCCATTAAGTGGCAGATGAATGTGAGGGAGACCAAATATATAGAAGGAATGACTGAGAACACACAAGAGCCATTGGATCGAATGATCAATAGTCTAGATCAATTTTTATCGCATCGGAAAAATTCCTTATGAGTTATCAGAATTGGCCAACAAGAAATGGCAATTGTGATATTGTGATTCAGCGACAACCGTTGGATCTGGCATCAGATTGACCATCTAGATCTTATCACTAATCGCATATCAAGAAGGTCAAAGGCTGGCAACAATGGAAACACCGATGGATACTGATCAATGTCGCTAATAGACCAATCGATGATTAGGCAGTCGGAAGGATTGGCAGTCGGAGATTCGGTGGAGTGGCACTACAGTCTTGCAATAGGATAAGGAGCGAACTCGCTGATAGTTATAAAGGCATGCCTATAATATTTGGGGTTCAAGCATTGGTTCTAAGCAGAATTTTCCTGTGCATTCTTTGTATTGTATAAAGTGTTCGGCTAAAGGGTTAAGGCTAAGACCCGATATGTGTAATGCCTCCAATGGGGTGGCTCCAATTTTAACGTAAGCCCATGGTTTAAAGGCTTAAAGAATTATAAGCACTTCTGATAGGTTTTGTGGGCCATAACCCATAGGCCTCAAGATCAATATCTTTAGGGAAAGGGATTTTGAATTAACCCCCAAAGTCTCACACCCATCACTCCTTTCTCTTTGGGGTAGGGTGAAAATGTTTGTGCTGTCCTAGACTACAATGAACCACTGTTGGCCTCCTGTGCCTGAACCCAGGGTCTTCCCCCTGATGACTCTCACGAGCCAACAAATGGTTCCATTGCCAAGACTTGAAGGTATGAGAACTCGTTCAAAGTATGGTGTCAAAGATATTTAAAAGAGAGATAAGGGATTGGTGGAACCATAGAGTAGATCAGTTTGTAGCGGAGTAGGCTACCCGTAGAAGTCAACCAATCAGCAAGGTAAGCGAGGAAATTTTATATTCTAACGGCACTAACGATTAGTATGAAATTTTCTGGTGTAAGTTCTTGGAGGATCTGTACAATTGGTTAAGAAGGGTGAAGAGGCAGACTCATCCAAGTGGATTGGCAACATCTTGTCGAAGCTAGACCCCGTCGGATGTCGCCCTGCTGCAACTGTTGGATAATAATTTGACCAGAGAAATTTTGGGTAAGGACTACGATGGAGGGATAAATAGTTGAGTTTTTCGTAGAGAGTTATCAGTATTTCTCAAAAGCAGAAGCTGTGTTCAGCTTGAGACTGAGAGGTGAGTTGATGAGGGAAGTCTCAACATGGATCAAGATGTTTATGGTGGAAGAAGGATTGTTGTCTTCACTTGCTACGGGGATGGCAGCATAAATCCCCAGTACCGAGGGGAGACGTAAAGGGGGGAATTCTACTGGTCGAGGGATATAGATGCTGCTGAAGGGATGGATGTTGAAGAACTGAAGAAAGAAAGAGATGTTAGGGAGTAGAGAAGGGCACTTCTAGTGGGTAAGTAGAAGGCGAGGGTGATTCAGACTCTAGGGAAGAAAAGGATGGGGCCCCACCAAGTAGGAGCAGTGAGGGAAAAACCTCGAGTCGAAGAGGAAGGAGAAGACGATAATGGGCAAAGTGAGAGCGGTGAAGGAAGATGGAAGATTCGGGGAAATGGGGACATACCTTCCCTACAGGTTGTGGAATTTGTGTCGCAAGTACATGTTGTGACAGGCAGATCACAAGAGAAGGGGCCACATATACACAAAGAAGGAAGCGAGGACGGTACATGTGAGGTGATGAGCAAGTTATTCAGTGAAGAGGAAGCATACATTGAGAGTCAGCAGCAATACCCCCGAAATGAAGGTGGTGTTTCCCCTGATCTTCCCCTAGTACTTTACCACAATCCAGAGGAATTTATTATTAGCTTAACGAGGGCAGTGTGGATATATAGTGCATGGGAGAAATATGGAGTCTAGTTCAACACTAGGAGTGGCACGGGAACCAGTAATATCAATAACTTAGGATTACAGGGATCCCAATAGCCGGGGAGCAAGGGGTTCATGCTGATAGCGCCTACCCAGATAAATATGGCAGAATCTTTTACCAGATACCTTGAATTTACGGGAAGAGGAAACAAGGATGTAGAGAAACACTGGTATCTCAGCGAAGCTATTTGGAGGGCCCGCTAGACTTTAAACAATGTAAGGGAAATATAATTCCAAACCACGCTAAGAGAAAGGGCTCTACGCTGGTTTATAAAGTGGGCATAGCAAAATCAAAACCCCACAGTAGATGACTTGAAGAGAGGGTTTGTGTAGGAGTTCAAGATACCGAAGATGGATCAGCAAGGGCTATCGGAACTTTGGGAGTGTTATCACAAAATCAGTACTAAGGGCTGCTACTTAATAAGATCTCATGAAACTGTTTCAGACCAGGCTTTAGACTAAGGTTTAGCCTCCTTAGTCAGAGAGGGCTCTCTCACAGATTTTTGATATGCTTTAAAGGACAAGAAAGATGGCTAACTCTTTAATTTGTATATGAAATTCATGCTGGTTGGAACAACAAAAATAAGGCTTCTCCCATTGGGCTCATGGAGTCATACATTCCTACAGTAAACAAGTAGCTACTCAATCATAGAAACCAAGGCATATAATGTCTCAATGTTCAAAACATCTACCAAGAAAAACCTCAACTCAACAAAACATACACAGGAAGTCTGAGCATCAGTGATGAATTCAGAGTGATTGCATGTTTAGTGAACTGTAAAACAAGATGAATAAAACCAAACCACATATACTCTGAACATTTGAAACACAAGATGAATCTTGGGAAGAAACAGTGTACTTTCTATTACTGTCAAAACACTTTACATAAGCCAATATGAAAACTCTGTCTTTTGATAAAAATCTCCAACCCCTTTTACATCAGAGTTTTTCCTATATATAGGAAAACAAAACTTAAGCTACTTGAGACTCCTCCTCCAGCATGAGGGGAGCTCGATGTTTATCATTAACAAACCTTATCTATTCTTAAACAAACTTATTAAATACATCAGGTATTGTGCAGTAAATATGGAGAGTCCTAATCATATTTAAATTCTAATTCTATCTCCTCATGAGTATGATGCCTTTCTTGAGCTTTGACACCTGTATCCTTTCTGTAGTGGCCGAGATGCATTTGAGAAGCATTCTCTGAATGAGCTGCCTTGGATTCCAACTGTGCTGATGACTCATCATTTGGTGAAGATATATACTCTGTTTTCACAGTCCCTGCCTTCTATCCATCTTAATTTTCAAAAGAACGTGCTTGAAGCTATTTAATATCTTTGATGACCATGCATAACACCATATGGCTAATAATCTGGATGCTTTGTGAACTGGACAGGTGTTCAACCCAAAATTTTGATAACCCTATCAGAACCCTAATATTTCGGTCATAAAGTAGCTTTAGGAAGACTTTAGCAAAAAACCAAAATGTTCTACCTTTTTTCTCCAATGCTTACATCTGTCATTCTTTGAATGTTTTGGCAGCCTTTTATGATCTCTTTGCTATCCTCGAAGCATTTCCTTACAAAATTTGCTGACCTCAGCATCAATTCCACGTTTTCTTTAAAAACAGTCACCTACAGCAGTTTCGTAGCGCGCTACGAAACTGCTGTTCTTTCCAAAATTACAGTCTTCAATGAATTTTCCAATTACTTTGTGACTGTTACAGCTTCGCTCTTGGCTCCAAAATTCCTATTTTGTCTTCCTTTTATATATGCCTCAAAAACCAATGAACTTAAGAAAAATAAACAAAAACTCGGAGCAATATCTGACCTTAAAAATTTTCAATTTTATTTAGCAGCTAACTTGCCTAACTGAGCTTTTAGTTTTGCAAGTTCATTTTCCATGGCTACAATTTCTGATACGGTTTTCTCTAAATTAGCCATTTCTTCATCAGTTGCCTCCCATTTCTCCTTTGAAGATGAGGTTTTAGTTTCCTTGACAGTGGGAACTTTTTTCTTCATATCCTTCTTTTTGACTTCCTTTGCTTTTTCTGCTTGAGCTATCTGCTTTCCCATTTCTTTGGCCTGTCCTCTGGTATATATTGTTCTTTTGATTTCCTCTTCCTTTTCTGCTTTAGGCAGTTGCCTAATTTCTTTTGTTGCAGTTACCTTGACAGCTACCTCATCTTTGTGGACTTGCTCCGCTGCTTGGATTTGTCTTCTGGTGATTGGCCTTCGGGGTTTGACTATAAATTCCTTACCAACCTCCTCAAACCTTAGCCTTTTTGAGGCTTTTTATTTTTTGGCGCTATCAGGTGATGATTGGGTTAGGTCAATAGGGATTGCCTCAACCTGCACTGATGTGGCTTGTTCGAAATCGATTGCCTCCAGCAAATCCTTTAGACTAGCCTTTGACATAGGGTTGTCTTCCACTGCTATTGATTTTCCTTTTTCTCTGCTTAGCTGACTTCTTGTTCTGATTCTTGCTACTTGTGCAATTCCACTTGGCCCTGATGCATCTTTCTGGTGTTTGATTTTCTGCTTTGATGACTTGGGTGTCTCTTTTGCTGATGGTTCAAGTATCTCTTTTATGACCACAGGCTTCTCTGATCCCCTTGGCTTAGTTTTGGGCTTCTTTCGGTCTTTTACCTCCTTCTTGAGCTCATCCAATGTAGGTTCTTCAACTCTTCTTTCTTTTTCCCTATCTGGTAATGGAGTGAGACCTGTTTTGCTTTGGAAACCAGACATAAAAATGAAAGAGTCCCAATCCCTACCAATTTTTTGCAAACTATCTAACACCAGCAACTTTATTAAACCATGGTGGAACAAGGAAGTTCCACAATTATCTTTCTTTAATTGAACTTTGTCGCACATTTTACTAAGGCTTCTGAATAAATAGAAAGGGATGTCTATTGATGCTTTCCCTGTGAAATGTAACAAGAGTTTGAAATGATAAGAGTAGACTTTGGTGTACTTCCCTCACATGTGAGGTATTTCTGGATGCCTGTGAGGAGCAGAGCATAATGTTATTTTATATAATTCCTTGGCACAGTTTTGGTGAGGTCCTCATTTACATATTGATCCTTCAGAAATTCTTTACAGGGAGTCATGTCAAACTTGAAATTCTTGAACCATTCTTGTCCACCTCTAGGAATTTCAGTGACAGTAGAAATGGCTTGCGGAGACACAGGGAACTCTAGCATTGACACCTTAGAATTCAAGCCAGTGAAATTTAATGCAAAGGCTTTCGTTACCTCTGTATGTCCTCCCTTCAATTTTTCGCAAAACCTCCAGCAACCTGCCTCTTTAAAATCTCATGCTACACCTTCATCTCTGAGTGTAAGATCGAGCCCCTCTGGCTCGGTTCTTAGGCACCTTCCGGATCGATGTTCTCTTTTCTCCATCTTGCTCAGAATATTTTCACGCAGAGAACTAATAGCAGCTATAATTCACAGAACAACTTCGACTTCGGAGTGCAGGCTCACTTGCAATGATTTCTTTTAAATGAAAACTCGGGCTTCTTGGCGTTTTTTCAAACACTCGTCATAGAATAGGCATGTTAATGCATCATGAATAAACATTATGACACTAGCATACCTCATAAGATCTCTTAAAATAATTGTCATGTGTGTGATCCTAAATCTGATGGCGGAATGAATCCTATCATGACCTGGAGAAGACATCAACTGACAAAATATGGACGTACCTAATGACTCATCTCCCGAGATTTGACATTTCAAGGAAAAAAAACCCGAATCCCCGATTTCGTAGCGCAGAAAATTATGAATTGACAAACCGCGCTACGAAATGGCTGCTAGATGATATGCTGCGGAAAGGTGGAAAAATGATTGCGCAGCTAAATTGGCCAATCAAATCGCGCTGCGAAACTATGCAAAAATCAAAATGATGCAATCAAGACAAGACGTGCTTTAAACCATAATGAGGGGGGTATCTAACAGTTTTTTACAAAGACTCACATCAATACTTTTTGAAATTCTAACTTCAAAGTGACACACCTAAAAACCTATTGACTTAAACCAATTTTTTTTTATATATGAATCTTTGGACATAGGTGAACTGTGATTTTAAGTGATAACAGGGAGATTAAGCAGAGGGAAGGAGAGACGACTTTGGAGCTTATGCAAATATTTAAGGATACCATTTCCAAGTTGAGTTACACTCTAGACCCAAACCACCAAGAGGACTAGTTCATTAAGGCATTTTTGCCTTTGACCAGAATGCCACTAACACAACAGAAGATAGGAACCCTCCATGATGTGTTGGAACAAGCATCCATCATAGAAGCGATGGCGGGATAACCTCATGAGTACATGGGAGGGGCGAGCCTACAAGACCCATCGATTTTAGGACTGCAGAACCAAATCGCAACCTCGACGGAGAAATTGAAAGATCTTCAACCAGCGCACCCAGCTAGACCCAATGTTTGGTGCACCCACTGCATGGTGGGGGGGCACGTTGTGACAGAATGATCGAGGTTGTGAGGGATTAATCATGTAGGTGGGGTTGCGAGGTCATCGAGAGCCCAACCAACCGCAGGAGTTGCGGCAGTGGGAGCGCAAGGAACCTTCCCAGGGAGGAATATTTAGGACTTTTGTGAACTATGTAGGGCATATAGACACCTTCCATGGATGTACCCCATTTTGAAAAAGTACTCTAATGTCCCCAATAATACCTACTATGAGTTTTGCGCATCAACAACTCACTACACTGATCAGTGCCGAGCATTGGATGCCCTAGCAAAAAGGCTGGAAAAGTCCACGTTTAGGGTCAATGAATCAAACCGGGGGTGGGGGACAAGGAGGAAATGGGTGAGGAGGAAGAATAGGAGGAAGAGGGCCTGTGAGGTGTTACAACTCTAATCAGGAAGGTCACATTGCTAGAGAATGTCCACTGCAAAGGAGACCCTGGTGCTCACAATGTTGAATTAATACCCATGCAATGGAGGACTGTCCAGAACTCATTGCAAAGTGGGAAGAAAGGACTGGACAGAGAGGGGCCAACTTGGTGAACGCTGAACCGCAGAACAATGACGGCCTTCCCTGCAACCAATATTAATATAGTCATCAGGGGAGGGAAGAAGACAAGGGAGGACCGCTACATAGAGGACCCCCCCTTAATCCTTAAAGTGGGGTCTTCATAGAAGGGGTATCATCTTGAATGCCAAAAGTAGTACTATCAGGAGGAAGCTAAGATGTTCGAAGGAATGGCCACAGAGAAGGATAATAAAAGACCGTGAAACCACATGCCTGATCACACCTAGCCAATTGAAGAATGGTTTAAAATTTTCTTGAAAATTGTTGAGGATGAAGACATGCTCGAAGAATTGAGGAAAAGTCTAAAGGCTACGACGTCCCTTGAGGAAGAGGAAGTGGATCGACTAGGTGCAGGGTTGCCAAAGAAGGCTTCAAGAAGAGTGAAGAAGAACAAGAGAAGAAGCGGCAAGGAGTTCTAAATCAATGCGCAAGTGACAGGATTCCATATAAGCAACACCATGTTAGACTTGGGGTCAGATGTAAACATCCTACCTAGGAAAACTTGGGAGGTAATGGGGAAGCCTCAATTAAAATACTCGCTCATTCAACTAAGAATGGAAAATCAGTACTACATACTACCAATTGGCAAATTAGAGAATGTAGAGGTTGGTGTGGCGGGGGTGAAGATGCACAAAAAATTTGAGGTGATTGACATCATGGGGGATAAATACCCATACCCAACATGCCTGGGTATTGACTAGGCATACGAGAACTACGCAGTCATAGACTTGAAGAAAGAACTGATGATTTTCGAAGCAGATGGGTTAAGGGTGATCTAACCATTAGATCCCTACCAAGGGCCTATGTTCACAGAACAAGTAGATGATAGGGATGAGCTAGGAGGGTTAGATCAACTATACATGCTCATAGCAGGGAAAAGGGAGGACAACATCAACCCCACGACCGACTCAAAATATGCATGGGATGCGTGGCAGTAGGGGGGATACAAATTGACCACTAGATGTTGTGTGATGTTAAGCTGAGTAACATAGGATCAAAGGATCTCCTATATAAGTAGCAGCCTCATGGCAACTCCGACAAGATGGTGGAGGACACCTTGCAATACACTAAAATATTGGCTGAGTGTTAAACAAACCATGAAGGAAAGGTTTTCCCAGGGTGAAGATCAACCATAGGATAATGAAAAATACAAAGGGGATTCAAGTCCCAAGGAGCACATCAAGGATTGCATGGTCAATTGGAAAAGCATAGGAATTCTGAGGGACTGGTCGGTGCACGCATTTATATGTACCCTCGAACTTGTTCCCCAAGCATGGTATATCCAAGAGGAGCTCTGTTAGCAGACAATAGATTGGGATACGATGGAGGCACAGTTTGTCAGTGACTTCTCATTCAGAGGGGACAAGGAAAAAATGACAGGGCCAATCCAAGCAATAAAGGGAGTTCTGTTTGCACCAGAGTCGTTGGTTGAGGGAGGGCCCGATGAAAGTTTCTTGTAGTATTTTTATGAGATAGAGTTGCCAGGATATGAAGTGTGTGATAGGGTAGACGTAGGACCAGATTAAAATGACGGGATGGACTGAGGCATCTAGCCTTTGGGAAAACGAAAGGGGAGAGGGATATCTGGGAGAGCCCCCTGATGGAAGGTGATTGTTTATGGGAAAACTAGTGTCTTTTCAATCTGCTAGTCTCACTAAGATTGGTAGCTATCTTAGAAACAAACAATCAAAGCACTTTGTGATTTCCTTTATGTATGATAGATAAGAGAGAAGAAAAAGGACCAGCCTGGATCTTTCGCTTGACTCCTTGCTTGATTTCTCTCTCCCTTGATAGAGCTTGCAACTCCTCTCCTACTTGTCCCGCTTAGAGAATACCTGTAGAGACAATGTAACAAAACACCATCAAAGCATCTTGATCTATAATATCATAAACAATGCAGAATCATAAATACATTGATCATACAATTGCATTCACAAATAACAAGATTCACAAATACACGATTGTATGGAGGAAAACTCAAAGAAATTTATTAATAATAGAAGAGAGGATTACAACCCAACTTTCTGATCCAGCATCAAATCCCTCTTCACCTCATGAAAAGCAAGATCAGCCAACAATATAATGTTCTCTCTCAAAGACAAACTATCAACACTTCCTTACAAATTACAAAATTCCAGCCCCCTAATCTCTCAGATGAGGGATCAATTTATAGATGTCTGCAAGGGTGTGATTCAGCTCTGGGTTTTTGATTAGTGTCAGTCGACTCATAGTTCTTGGTTCCACTTGGAGATTTCATTGATCTCTTACTCATCCCTTAGCGAATTCAGAGAGGCAAGTGTCAAAGAAAAAGTTTCTAGAAGATTCCATGAGCATCCACTTAGCAAACTATCTCAGCCATTTGTCCATTCTAGCTCATTGCACCCTCCAAAAGTCCCCTTCAGTATGCATCACACCTAGCTAGTGTAGGAGCCAGTATGCATTGCACCTTGACAGTGGAGCAGTCAGTATGTTCCAATTTTGGCCATTTCTTAGTGGTTTTTCAGGGAGAACTTTTGGGAATGATGTGATTAGTTGACCATGATCCTTTAGGGTATGAAACAATAGTTTTAGGGGTTAAAGAGCCCTTGGTTTATCGACATATATGATTGGGGTTGAAGTGCCAAAATATGTCTATAACAATTGCCCCCTAAAGCATGAGGTCGTAAATCTTTTGATGTCAAGTGAAATGCTTTATCATGAGGATCTGAGGTATTCAAACTAGAAGGTGACCTGTATAAGATACAATACAATACATCATCATCATATTATTTTAATGATCTAGCTTAGGCGGGAATTCCCATGCTCATCTTTATAAATTCATCTAATGTATTTATATTCCTGAATATATCGTAGCCCGAATGGATGAAACTAGATCCGGGGTCTTCAAAACTCGCTCAATCTTCACCCGATGTACAAGTCTATCCATGTGAAATGATTTCCTGAAGTCAAACATGGAAAGACATCACCTGATTACCAGCCAATAATTTGAGCTATTAATAGGCACGTGAGGAATCACTGATAATGATAATGACCCTCAAGGTACTAAAGTACAATTTACGTGGTGTAAATATATGATCTGATGTCAAACCCTACACAAAATCTCGATCAAAAGCCATTGATGTCAACCTATCGCTGGAAGTGAGAAACTTGCCATTGAGGCATGAAAGCTTCAAAGTACTGAAAGGGTTGTTTCTAAGTCAACTTCTTTGATAATGAGCTGATTTCAACAAGAAGTGACCCATCGTAGGAGGGCCTTAATGTATCCCACATCAACGACGTGAAACGAAGCAAATTATTTTTTGGAGGTGAAAAATGATCTGATGATACAAGGTTCAGGAATGGCGGTCATGAAAAATGGAGTGTGAAAGTATTGCAGTGGATGAGGCATTAGCTGGATGGTGAATTCTCTGAATGACTTCTCTTGAACATACCAGTGACATTGAGATGGATTGGTAGTGTTAACCCCAAAATATGGATGGTACGGCGGACCAACGGTGATATTACTGGTGAACGGAATAACCCAACCCAACTCAATCATGGTGATGGAGTGAAAATGCTATGTTCAAGAGTGACCTGCTATCAATAAAATTCTTTAAGTTTTCTTCCCTTTTTCCCCAGTCATTGTTGACCAGTACCTCTTTATTTTTTTCAAGCTTGATGAGGATAACATATGCTTGTTCTATAATTTGCCCTTCAGGCAAACCTGTCGCTATGTTTTAGCGAGCCTAGCGACAGTGAAACTCGTTCTTGTCTGGGTGGACAAGTTTGTCGCTATTGTTTTAACGAGTTTAACGACAAGGATAACTCGGTCCTTTTCATGTTTAGAGAGTTTGAAAAGGGATGAAAAGGAAACTCCAACAGTCCTTTTTCGTAGTATAATCCCTTAAGTCCGAAAAAGTATAAAATAATACGTAAGGGATGATTTTTCGATCGCTTTAGCGAGCCAGAAAAACAAGCACTCGATATTTTTGTGGGATAATCCCTCAAGTCCAAAAAATATTAAAATATGAGGAGGGATGGGACTTCCAATTACTTTAGTGAGATGGAGAGGCCAATAGCTTGAGAATATTTTCATATTTAACAAATCTAAAAAGAATTTAAAGTGGACTCGTTTTTTGAGGAACGAGTGGTGTTTAAGGTAGCAACTGGTTCTAGGTAAGCTTGGAACTTCTCAAAACATGGTGATGTGGAGAGGGTGGCTAATATGACCACTCATCACAGCTATTCCTCAAAAGGGTAAACAATCAAGTGGAAGCATATAATCGGCCAAAATAATGGAGGTAATGGCAGGAACACAACCAAGGCTCAAAAGGTTGACATTACGGAAATCACGAAGGTTATTTACCAAAGGCAGGTTTATTTTTTAACGAGCTTGAACTCCGGGGGAACATATGCTCAGTGTAGTAGTCAGAGATGTCTCTCATTGGTAGGTTCATTTTTAGTGAGCTTTAACTCTACGATAACATATGCTCATTTCCTTTTTATGTAGGCTAGAAATGACCAAACTACAAAGCTAGAAAAAATAAGAAGCTAAGGAACTACTGAGGTTAGGTAGGATGGTTTTGTCTTTCGTCTAGAAAAAACCCTTCCTTTGGCCCATCTACTGTGCAGACATTTCTAGACCAACCGTCTAACCTAAGAAGTTAAAACTAAAAAGCTAAGAAAATGAAATTGGTCGCTTTTCGCTTGCATAAAAAAGGTTTGCATGCCCCCAGGTATCGAGAAGAGGAGAGTCTCTAGGTAACCATATGGAAGTCACTGCGGTTAAGCAGGATTGTTTCATCCATAGAGAAGACAAAACACTTCCTTGGCTTTGTCCGCAGCGCAGAAAAAGGTGAATGGTGTGTCAAACCAATCACTTAACTTACAGGGAAATTCATATGGTAGGATGGTTTCGTCTACATTGTATAAAAAACACTTCCTTGGCTTCGTCTGTAGCTTAGACAAAATTGAATGGTGTGGGTCGACACTTCCAATCACATAACCTACAAGGAAACCTATCTTTTCAGCTGGGTTCATCTACCAAAGCAAGCCAGGGTGCATGCCCCCTAAGCTTCGTTACATTTGCCGGACTACTCGTCGCAATCAGGTGGATGGAATGAAGGTTGAAGATACATTCTTAATGCAAAGAGACCATTTAGGGATGATGGTTGACTTAGCTCTATGTTTGATCTGGGAAATGAAAGATGGTTGATAAGCTGGACAATTTTTCCTTCATGTGGGAAACACATTACTCGAAAGAGTGTGGAAACAATAGCTTCCATGCTATGTATGTGGTCACATCCAAGAAGTAGATTGTAATCTAATGGTCCTTGGACTACCATCACATTCAAGTGAACAGTTTTCCTTTTCAAAGTTATCGCAACTTCAGAAGGATCCCTAATGGGCAACTGGTTCCTTTGTTAAACCTTGACAAATGTTGTGTAACAGGCGCAAGCGATGGCGAACCAAGCACTTTCGAAGTAGTTGAGGAAAGGATACTCACTGAAGCCCCTTCATCTATGATAGTGCCAGAAATGATCATTTTGTAAACTTGTACTATGATCTGGAATGGTACATTAGATGGAAGGCAAGGTCTTGCTAATTGATTCCAATTGAAGGAAATGACCATACTTTTTTGGGGGGGTACCGAATAAACGGTTGAATGAACCCCTTGAACTGGGGAATTTTCCTCCTATTGTAAAGGAATGCGTGGATTTCCCCCAAGTTCATCAAACTTTGTATTAGCAAAAAGAATTTAGATGGTATCATTCTCATTCTCTTTGGAAATTGTATCATCTGAAGGTGGACCTTCTAAAGGCAAGACTGGGTTGACTACCATTTCAACCTGCTAACTTTGGTTCGATATGGACTCAGAAGGTTCGCTCTCAACGATAGGCGTTTCTACCGACAATTGAGTTATGTCAGTTGGATTCTCAACTAGCGAAGGAATTGGTGAGAATTTCTTGTATCCGAGTGGAAGTCGCTGCGGTGAAGCAGGACAGCTATGCAAGATCCTCTTGGCCTCAACCGAAAAAGGACAATGGGGAAGGTGATTGTCTCCTTCACATAATAGACATGGAGTTTTGACCTTTCCTTTCTGCTCATGAACTTCGTTTTCACTAGTTGATGATGCACTGTCAACATGATCGCCAGAGGTTGATGACACCGGACGGTGCAAATAGGGAGACCATTCTCTCAAGATTTATGGAATGCAAGGACAATCTCGATGAAAATGGTTTCCTTTGCAAATTAGGCAAGGATATTTAGGAGAATTAATGTGTGGATTTTCACCAGATGATTCATGGTTGCCCCCTTGTTTAACTGACTTCTTCTTCTTCTTCTCCTTCCCTTTCTTCTTCTTCTCAACCACTTGGTTACTAGTATCACTATTTTCACCAAGTGAAGAGGAAGAAGGGGATGGAAAAACAAACGAAGTAGAAGGTGAAGGGTCACTCTCAGTATCAACTGGTTGCTGATTCGACTGCTGAGGAATTATGGTATTTTGAACAACAGAGGTTGATAATAGCCATACCAGCAGACCAATTGTGATTCCTGGGACGGACAATGTGGCCATATATGGAGCACCAATATTTCCCCAAGAAGAAAATGGACTAGGATTCCCCTCAAGAGGGATTCCTTGATTGGTGGACTATATTATCTCAACTTAAGATCAACGAAGGAATAGGGGTGTTATTTGGTGTTAAATAAATTTTAATTATGCTTTGACACAACTTCGCTTTTTCAATTTTTAATAGTTGAGAAAAAGCTAAAGATGACTCTAGTCGCCTTCGATTTTTAATGAGCCTAAAGTGACAAGTGCTCAGATGGACCTTTTCTTTTAAGGAGTCGGAAAGGAACGAAAGTGACTACTCTGGAGATCTAGATAGAGGGATTACCAAACCAATCACAAAACTGCAGTATACACCTTGGTGGTAAATTAAAGGGAAATTACCAAGGAATTATGTATGGCAGTCAATCTTCCTGAATGTTGTGTTCAGTGCATTGCGATTAATAGGGCAGCAGACACGGCTTCCTATGGATAAAGGATATAAGCCTATTTTGGTCTCCCAATATATACTCAACAATACGGGGAGGAAAATTTTGTGCTAGCACTTGTCATATGAAAGAGGAGGAATCACCCAAACTTCGATGAAAACGATAGTTACTAGATTTTATGACGCCGAAACACATCTCTAGCCTAGACCTCTAGATGTGTTGCATTAGGTTCCAAAGCATTGTTAACTTCATTTAGATTTATTTTAGAGTTGATCTTGTTTAGAAGTTTATCTTTCAAGGTTCACCGCATGATGTAGATGTAAAATTCCTAAATATGCAATCTAAAATGATAAACAATTATTGTTTTCTTTTAGCAATGAAAATCCTAGCTACTAAGGAAAGAAGATTATGATTCTTTCAATAGAGAGCAAAGAGCACACACTAAATGCACTTTTCCTAAATAATTTTCCGCACACAGTCTAAATGCAAATGCAAATGCACGTATTTGTTTTTCATTCCCTTAATGTGAGAAATGCCAAAAGGAAAACTAAGTATAGATTTGAAATATTTTCTTCAAAGCGACATTTCAACAATTTCTTTTCAAAATGAAAGGAAGACTAAACAACAGTTTTCAATTTTGAATAGAAAAATATTTTTAACACTTCAAATATTAACAATTCAAATCAAATACATGACAAAAAGTACAATTGACTATCTGGAGAAGGAAGACTTTATGACACTTCTCTTTTTGACTCAAAAATGATAGTTACGATACTTTTTTCATCAAAACGACAATTCAATTTAAGCGAATTTTTGACTAAGGATCGTAAATGATAGACAAATACATAAAAAAATTACTAATCCTAATCAATGGAGGCTAAACTATGTAAAGGGAGGAGGCTTTAGCAATGAGATATTAATCATAAGTAGCAAAAAAACTGAATAGAGCTGAAAATAAGGAGAAAAAACCTGAATTTCATAGAGAGAAATAGTATTACTCAGTCATTGCACCTGTGCTCCATAGACACAAGGATGCATCTCACTTGCTACATATGGGAAGTGTGATGCATACTGGCTTCCAGTTAGAGACAGTGCGATGGGCCAGGGAGAGCAACTGAGATGGGTTTTGGCTCAAATTTACAGCTGGGTTCAATGATTTAGGCTGAGCTATTATGGAAAGTAAAGAACAAAGTATAGGGGTATGATCTTAGGAGGTTATTGAGCTACCACAAGGGCGTTTAGAATGCTTGTAAGTTAGATTTTTGGTTCATAAAATAACCCAAAGATTGACTAAAGTAGCATTCATCTACTTTGCAATTGCATAGAAAGAGCAGTTCGAAGGCTACCTGGCTAACTTCAGGCTCTGTCTGTAGTTTATAAAGCAAACAACAACAACAAACAAACAAACTATTCGTTCCCTAGTGGAGTTGCCATTTTTTTTATGGGAAAAATAATGTCTTTTCAATCTGCTAGTCCGACTAAGATTGGTAGCTATCTTAGAAACAAACAATCAAAGCACTTTGTGATTTCCTTTATGTATGATAGATAAGAGAGAAGCAAAGGGACCAACCTAGATCTTCCGCTTGACTCCTTGCTTGATTTCTCTCTCCCTTGATAGAGCTTGCAACTCCTCTCCTACTTGTCCCACTTAGAGAATACCTATAGAGACAAGGTAACAAAACAAAATCAAAGCATCTCGATCTATAATATCATACACAATGCAGAATTAGAAATACATTGATCATACAATTGCATTCACAAATACATGATTGTATGGAGGGAAACTCAAAGAACTTTATTAATAATAGAAGAGAGGATTACAACCCAGCTATCTGATCCAACATCATCCTCCCAAAATCAAAGCCCTCTTCACCTCATGAAAAGCAAGATCACCCAACAATACAATGTTCTCTCTGAAAGACAAACTATCAGCACTTCCTTACAAATTACAAAATTCTAGCCCCCTGATCTCTCAGATGAGGGATCCATTTATAGATGTCTGCAAGGGTGTGAGTCAAATTTGGGTTTTTTATTAGTGTCATTCCACTCATATTTCTTGGTTCCACATGGAGATTTCATTGGCCTCTTACTCATCCCCAGGTGAATTCAAAGAGGCAAGTGTCATAGGAGAAGTTTCTAGAAGATTCCATGAGCATCCACTTAGCAAACTATCTCAGCCATTTGTCCATTCTCACTCATCGCACCCTACAGTAGGCCTCTTCAGTATGCATCACACCTAGATAGTGTAGGAGCCAATATGCATCACATCTTGACAATGGAGCAGTGAGTATGGTCCAGTTTTTCCCAGTTCTGAGTGGATTTTCAGGTGGAACTTCTAGGAAATGATGTAATCAGTTGACCATGATCCTTTAGGGTATGAAACAACAGTTTTAGGGGTTAAATAGCCCTTGGTTTATCGACATATATGATTTGGGTTGAAGTGCCCAAATATGTCTATAACAGTGATCACCTTCTACCAATGAAGCTGAGGAAGCAGAATGTTGGGGCAGAGGATAAGTCTAAGATAACATCGGTGGGAGACTACTAATATGAACAAACCACCAAGGGAATTTTTGACCTATTGAATGAATATCAAGACCTATTCCTGGCTTCGGTGGTAGAACTTAAGGGAATAAAAGAAAACCCTAGGGAGATGAAAATTGTCTTGAGACCGGATGCCCAGCCAGTAAAACATAGGCCATATAGATTAAACCCAAGGGTGAAAGAGAAAGTTAATAGGGAAATTGACAAAATGCTGGGGGCATGAATCATCTTCCCAGTGGATGAAGCTGGATGGATAAGTCTGATAGTTATTCAGAACAAGAAGGACACAACTGAAATCAGAGTATGTGTCAACTACATGAGCCTGAATGACGCATGCGTGCATGACCCATTTCCCATGCCCTTTAGCAATGAGGTCCTAGACAATGTTGTAGGGAATGAAGCATATTCATTCACAGATGGTTTATCAGGTTACCACTAAGTCAGAATAGCTAAAGCAGATAAGAGGAAAACAACATTCACTACGGAGTGGGGGTCATATGCCTACAATGTCATGCCATTTGGACTAACAATATTCTCAAGAATCGTCATAACTGCATTCAGAGATTATATTCATAAGTTCCTAGAAGTTTACATGGATGACTGGACAAGATACAGTCTGTTGAAAAAGCACACTAGCCTATTGTGAGTAATGTTCGAGAGATGCAGACAATTGCAGATCTCCTTAAACCTCAAGAAATTTATCTTCACATTCCCCTTTGGAAATCTGTTGGGCCATATCGTCTGCAAGGATGGAGTATGTGTAGACCCTACAAAGGTTGTGACAATTATCCACATGGAACCACTGCGCAACATCAAAAAACTAAGAGAAACGCTAGGGCATATAGGGTACTACAGGCGATCTATCAGAAATTATGTGTCCATCACGGCTCCAATGGATAAATTACTGAAGAAAATGGAAGAGTTCATTTTGACTGCGGAATGCCAAACAACCCTGAATAACTTAAAAGAGAGACTAGTAAGTGCCCCTATATTGGTGTATCCTGATTGGAACAAAATATTCCACGTGCACATCGATGCATCAGGAACATCATTGGGAGCAGTCTTAGCACATCTATGGGAGAAAAACATGGACCATCCAGTGTACTATGCTAGTAGGAATCTATCTATTGTGGAAAGGAACTACACAAAAATCGAAATGGAAGCCTTGGCAATGGTTTACTCTCTCCAAACATTCAAACGTTACTTACTAGGAGCGCCATTCAATTTTTTCACATACCATTCTGCACTCAAGTATTTAGTAAACAAGCCATTTCTAGAGGGGAGAATATGTGGATGGTTGTTACTATTCCAAGAATTCACGTTTGAAGTAGTGGTAAAGCACAATAGATTCAATGTGGGACTGGACCATTTGTCGCGGCTACAAACAAGGGAAAATGAAGGAACAGTAGATGATTAGTTGCCCGATGCCAATTTATTCAGAGTAGACGAAATTCTATACCACCCGGAACAAATCACCTCAGTCTTGATAGCTGGTCACTGCCTAATAGAATAACAGCAGTGTAGAGACGACACTTAGTAGTTAGGGTAGAAGATTACCAGTTGATTGCAGAACACCTTTATAAAATGGGCTTAGATCAAATACGAAGGTGCTGTGTCCTTCATCATGAAAGGAACGATGTCTTATGGGAGTGCCATGCAGGGGTCGCTAGAGGTCATGTAGGAGGGAAGGACACTACAAGAAAGATAATCCATGCAGGATTGTGGTGGCCAACTATCCATAAGGATTCTAATGAAGTTTCCAGGACATGTGACATCTGTCAAAGAGGTGGAAAGCCGCCGAGACGGGATGAGCTACCTCTACATCTAGTCCACACAGTGTAGATCTTTGATAAGTGGGCAGTAGACTTCGTTTGACCCATTTCTCCACCAGTGAGGCATTCGCGAGCAAGGTACATCATAACAACAATAGAATATCTCATAAGGTGGGTAGAGGTAGCACCCGTAAAGGACTACACAACAGAAACAATGTCAAGGTTCATATTTGAGAACATCATTTCACGGTTCGGATGCCCGAGGAACCTCACAAGCAACCAAGGCACACATTTCCTAAACGACATCATTGAGTATCTGCTAAAGACATTCATGGTTCAACACAACAAGAGAAGCCTATAGCATCCACAAGCCAACAGTGCAGTAGAAGCATTTAACAAGATATTGGAGAAAGGACTCACAAAAGTTGTATCTGCCAATAGGGATGACTGGGATGAAAGAATACCCGTGATCCTGTGGGCATACAAGATGATAGTAAAAAGAATCCATAGGAAAACTCCATTTCAACTTGTATATGGAAGGGAAGTGGTAGTACCAGTAGAATTTATCCTACCCAACATGTTCATCTCAAAGGAAATGGAAATTACAAACAACAGTGCCTTAAGAGAGCTACTAAACTAGCTGATGGAACTTGACGAAACTCGGTTTTTAGCATAATTTCATCAATCTATAGAGAAATGAAGGCAGAAAGCATGACACGATAGGCATATAAAATGGAAGTTGTTTGGAGTAGGGGAACAAGTGCTCCTTTATGACAACAAGTTCCAAAAGTTCCTAGGGAAATTGCAGATGCACTGGCTGGGTCCATTCATAGTAGCATAAATCTGAGATTCGGGTGCAGTTAGACTCGCGCATCTGGATGGAATCTTATTTCATGGATGTATGAATGGCGCACGCTTGAAGCCCTTCCGCAAAAAAATAAAAAAAGAAAGAAAAAAACTAGAGTCAGTGGGGAGGGGGGTAGCATCAGTGGATACACATGCAATCCCAGTCAATAGAGTCAGTGGCCACAAACATAATCCTAATCAGCAGAATACACATAGGCATGCACTTTTTCTAACATTCTTGACCACGCAAAGACCTATCCCATCTGTCGTACTGGTATTCATTTCCTGATTAAGTAACTAAATAAGCAGCAGTCAGAGTAGGAGCCACAATATATTTTCCCATTAAGCGTAAAGTTAGTGAATAAATAAACACATCACGGAAAAATAAATACACCATGCAGCCCACTCTATACCTTCGATTCCACGTTAGGGTTGTCACGTCCAAGTTGGTCGACGGCGGCAAAGTCTAGCCAAAACACATGGGAAGATCGACGATGTAATTAGTTATTAAGGCCTCGTCAGTTAGGGAACATTGTGTCAGGACTGGCTACTTAAGTACGCAGAAGAATGAAGGGAATTCCAAAATTCCAATTGCAGACAACAACAAATTTACAGGTTCGCTCTGAAGAACAATAGTAGAGACAGAAAAGCAGGAAGCCTCTAGTGCAGATAGTTTATCACAGGAGAAAGGAGATGGCCAAGGGACTTGTATAAGTTCCATAGGAGGCATTGGATGCATGAATTGAAGCAATCGAAAATTTATATGGAAAGTATGACAAGGCCAACCTGATAGACAATGACTTCACATATTGTTTCCACTTCCTGGCAATGAAGAGAGAAGTTTACATGGAGGATTTCCTGAAGGAGGATGGCACTAAGTCCTCCAGGGTCAGGGAAGAATTCAAGGGACTACAAAGATCAAGACTTCTACATTTGAGGAGCCTACTTGTATTCGACACTCAGTTTGCTGCGATGCAGTGCACCAAGCTGCTAGTGAGCAAGATGCATGGAGGTTCGTTGTGGTTAGATAAGGAGTACCTTATCCACGTGGAATATATCAGTCAACTCACAGGACTAGCCGAGGGTGGAAATGTAGTTAGCACCGTGTTCCAAGCAGGGGTGAAGAGGGGCAAGAAGCAGAGTGAAGACAACATTTATGCCAGATATGGGACTGAGCGGGGTGATAGAGGGGTGAAGTTGGATAAGATCAACAAGGATGACATTATATTTTCCTGTTACCTCATTGCAGGCAAAATGATGTGACACTTCACAAAGAATGAATGCACCTTGGATTCCATCTCAATTGCGGAACATTTCTGCCGAGGGGAGGTTCTCAACTGGTCAGCCTATGTTTTCAATGAGCTATTTGAGGCATGCAAGGATTTATATAGAAGGGGTAACAGGTTTGTGTTTGGATATCTGCTAATGTTGTTGGCAATGTGGGAATGAAGGCCACCAAAGGAGAGGCAAATGGCACCCATCCTCGAGGGTCAACCAATTTCTCTTTGGTATGACCCTTAGAAGGCATCAGGAGACCCTAGAACAAAGGAGATCAATGAGATAGCCTTCAAGGACTGGTATGAGTAGATGTTGGCCACTATCAGGTTGACAGAGAGGATACTGAAGGCTCTATTAGAATAATTCTCAGAATACCTTTGGTTTGGTGCCTCCCACGTGCATACATACCTGCAGCCAAGGTACACCCATCCTCAAATGTTCAAGATGAGACCTCTGAGGTTTGTCCTAACCAAAGAAGAGCTACACAGAGAAGTGGGCTCATGGTCGGGACTGGCTTGCGAGATAACATAAGGTAGGCACAAGTACCTTTTTGGAGCACTGACTCTACAGGGGCAAGGCGAAGATGGGGCTAAGAGCAGCAAGAAGCAACCAACTAAGGATGAAATCGAGCCAATGGTGCTCCAGATGTAAGGAAAGATGTTCAAGCTTTGACGAATAATCTCTAGCTTCGGGTCAGGGGAGAGCAACTACACCCGCCATATTTCATGGCTCCACCACATTTACACTAATCGTCATGACACTGCTATCCATGAAGCTCCCAATAGGTGTAGCACAAGCCCCCTCTCATCCCATGGTCCCCAAGGCCAAGAAAAAGCGAGTCTCCCAAACCCCAACTGTTAAGAAACCAAAAGTTAATATGCCATATACAATCATCGACCTCACTACGGAGGTTGAGCAATCAATCCCCACAACCACCATCATTGAAGAGATCCCAACCACCACCTCCACCTCATTAGACCAGTTGTGAGATTCATCCCCACACACCGTATCAACCTCCACGACTTTATCCGAAACCCTTTAGCCTAGCCGGTGAGGGACGACTATAGAAGCATAAGTCCAGTCAACTAGGTAGATAGAGGGCACCACTCATACCACCAAGATGCTACCAACTGAACTCACAACATTCCCGATGCTTGGGTCAGATCCACCAGAGGGGGGAAGCTTGGAGTCTACTATATAGGGGGAGGATTGAGCCGTACCTGCTGTTTTCACCTAAATCTGCCTCAGGCTGAAAGAAGGCAAAATTCAGGGTAACCACAAACCATGCTCAGTCTAGTAGCTAGCCCTACCAGAACAGGAGAGGGATCTCTCCGAGTCACACTCAGTGAATAGATAAATGAAAAGGCCTGAGATGACTTACAGTGAACTATTTATCTTAGGCTAGTAAGTGAATATGGACACAAGAAGTGATTTTTATGAATGACTATGTTTCTTGGATGGTATGGGACCAATGGACCTTAATGAACAGAGAACTTAATACAAAGGCATAGATTACTTTGTGAGGCAAGATAGGCGGAAAGCCTAGTAATTTAGTTTAAGATAGTGCGGAATGGAGAGATTGATTAAGAGGGTGAAAAGGGCATGGACAACATGAATCCTTTTCAACAGAAGAATGAACA
>APFE030879086.1:216075-250894 GCA_000404065.3 Pinus taeda
AGAGCCACTGCCTTTCATTAATCCTCTGTAAAAAATATACAATGCAGAAACAGAGTTTCTTTCCCACAGTCTCCTAGAAGTTACAAGCCAACCAACCCTTTGCAAATGGTTTGCATACAATATATAGAATGTTCCATGAAGAGAGAGAATGCCCAAGGGTTGGGGAGTTACTTAAATCATCACAAAATGAAGTTGGAGAGCCAAACATCAACTACAGGTGCAGCGCCACAAACATGACAAATGGCTTGGGCGGCCCTTTGCCTTCCTTTGTCACTTGGATAACTGCCCATCTGGACTGAAAATACTTATAAAACCACCTTAGGTGCTGAAAAATTGAAGTGTAGATGAGGGGGCCCAGTTATGAAAAGTCGGGAAGAGAAATTTCGCAAAACAGAGGCATTTTGGGCCTTTTTTCCTATATGCACCGCGCCCTTTTCTGTATGTGTCACTCCAGTTTGAGGCCAATTTTGAGGCACTTGAAGGAGTCCAAAATGTGCCAAAGTGTGCTCGTTGGAAAGCATGTCCTGTCTACCTTCCAACCTAAGTGGAAGTTTTGAATTTGGAGCTCATTTTCCCCTGCAAATCTTCATTCTCCCAAGACTGCTTCCTGTGTGTCAAAATAGGGGCAGTGAGGCCATTTTTTGGGTGTTTTTGACCTCCTGGGGACTCAAATCATGCCAAAATTTCTTGTCCAAGTGCTAGTAGTCGTGATTTTGCATGTTGAATCCAAAAATGCAATCCATTTCCCATTTGGAGCTCCCAATCCTACGCGTCGCGCCAGTGGCGCGGCGCGTATAGAGAAAAAACCTGTGTTTGTGCCAAAAAAATTCCATGCGACCAAAATTTTCCCAAATTTCTTGAAATTTCGGGTGTAGGTTCTCTAAGAGGCACTATGTTGGGCCATAGAAGCTTCAGCCAATATTCGAAGCCGATATTTCTCTTTTGCCTCTTTTTTTGCTCTGCTCAGTTTGGCTTTCAAGCTCCTTATTCGGGCTTTTACGCTCATGTTTTGTGCCCTGTAATGACAAGCCATCCTCCTCAATATGGTTTTGTCCCTATTTTCCTTCACCAGCAGTCTCTCCAAGTGTAGATTGACCCAATCTAACCAATACTCACGGTCGTTGTTGATCTCTTGCTCCAAGGTAGTGAGCTCGATCCTCCTCTGCTAGGTAGCTTGTCGATTTTCACGGATGCTTTGCAGCTCCATGATCGCCTGTTGGTCCTCAAGCTGTTTGTTCCTCTGCTCCAAATACTTGATGACCCATCTGGCTCTCTCCATATTGAGTATCAAGTCTTGGATCTCCGAGTCCTGCTCCTAAATTGTCATCCTAAGTTTGGCATTTTCTGCCTCTGCCTCATCATCTTGAATGAGAATAACATCGGTCTCCTGTACACCTGATGGCCCCTCATCATGCATGGGCTTCTTGCCCTTGTCCATTACCTATGTCGCTGATGCCGAAAGTGAGGCCCCTTCCACCCTGGGTGGAGATAACACTCGCTTTGCTCCTGCAAACAAGTGCCTACTGCCTCTCTGATATGTAATGAAAACTGGCATGGTAGTGGTCTCATGATGCTCATGCTGATAAGAAGGACCACCCAACTCCTACTCTGGCTCTGATAGTACCTGTGATGTGCTGAAGAAGTCACGGGAGATGAAGTCCTCCCAAGCAATGCCCTGTAATCCCAACTGATGATCTACCAAAATTGGGATAAGAGCAAAGTGAAACACACTGTTAAGCTGCTGCTGAGGGGTCTTATGCAGCATGAAGGTGTTCATCCTCTCTATGTTCCTGCATATAAAAAATGGGAGGTTCATCATCCTCACCCTGGTGAAGTGCATGAGCAACCGGATGTGATAGGAATACAGTCGAGAGAACCTCCCCTCACAGCTGAAGTATTTCATGATCAATCTCATGAGTGGAGCATACTCATCTTTCAAGTATCTGAAGGGAAAGACTCTTGTGATCTCATTCAAAAATATGGCTTTGATGTAAGGCTCATAGTGTTGCATATCCACCTTCTTCTTCTTATGCCACTATTCTCCAACATTTGGTATACATGTTGCCACTGATATAGCTTCGGGTGTCAATGTGAAAGTGACCTCAGCCAAGATAGACTGACCTCCATGTAGGTGAAGCACAAATAAACGGGCCAACTCATGATGAACTCTAACATTTGCCACCCTTTGACAAAATTCAAAACATGATATGTGTTGGAAGCATGACATGCAAGAGGGCATGCTTGTAACTCGGTGAGGGTAGTGGGTTCATTCCTGACATGTTTGCCACTCTTGTGGTGTCTCCTTGGAGCCTGCTCTTCTGAGGATGAGCCACTCTATGTCTCCATCTCATACTCAGATGAATGTTGTGATGTCATGACTACAATTTGGACTATGATTAGGCTACCCCTTTGATGATAGTGTGAGGAAGGGTGCCTTTGTAATATCTGTTACCAAGGGGAACAATGAAATAGGGAGTGTTAGGAAGGGAGTGATGAAATGGGGATAGGGGTTATAGGGAGAAATTTGTTAGGGATATGGGAGGAGTTTGGGTATTTGATTGGGTAGGGTTTGGGTTTGTGTTGACCAATATGGAGGATAGGAGAGGGTTTTTGTAGTATTGGCAGGGATTTTGGAAAAATGAGAGAGGGAGGATGGAAAAGTGATAGGTGAGGGGAAAAGGTGAGTGGAGTGAAACCTTGGCACTAACAAGACATTTTAACAACCCTAGCCATCAATTTCTTGGTGATTTCTTATGGTCGATTTTATATATTTTGTTGGCATTGAAACATCTCTATAAACACCCTATCATTGACAAAATTTGATGAGCAAGTGATTTTAAAGAGCCTACCTCTCAATTTGATAGGCTTCACCAAAATTTGGGAGCGTTTGGGAACTTATTTTGGCCCTTGTCTATATGCGCCAGGCGCAAAGCCCAGTGCACTGCACCCTGGGTATGCGCCACACCCTTAGAAAAATTACACTGTGGGCAGGCTGCATGTGCACCGCGCCCTCTAAAGCCGCCTCCAACTCACTCAAATGCTCACCAATGCACACTCACTCCTTCACAATGCTTCTCCAAGGCTTGTAATGGCACAATGCCTTTGGTTTTGACAAAAATTTGTATATATAGCCTTGGAAGAGATGGGTTTAATTTTTGCCTCTTCAGAAACCCATTTTTCTAATGTTTGAGTTTTGCACTTTTTCACTGACTTTAAAACACACGGATTTTCACTTTCCCTTTGAAATTTGAGCTCAAATGATGAAATTTTCGGCACTCTTTGTAGGGATTGCACGACAGGACATTTGGCCATAGAAACCATGACTGCATCTGAAAAAATCAACTGGTGACTTTTTTGAAAATTTTGTCATAAATGACTGTTTGACTTTTCTTCAAAACAGAGTTTTGAAGAAGAGTCGAAGTCTATCCGCATGACGATGAAGCTCTCTGAACCATAACTGTGTAAGGGCCTCACTCTAGCCTGCATGGCTTTACTAGACATGTTCAAAGACCAAATTGATGAATTCCTAGACCTAGACCTCGAAATGACCTTTGTCCTTTAACAGAACAGACCTTGACTGTCATGGACTTTGATGATTATTGACAAAAGATCTGAGCCAACAAGAGCCAGACATGAGGGGGAATGACTATCATGACCTTCTCCGTCAGATTATGGCATGCCCCTAGTAGAATGCAACTGGGAGAATGGAGCGGGACACGTAAACATGAAATGCATAAATAGTTTTGATCCCTAACGGAGGACTGACCAGACCGAATCTAACATTGGCTCCAATTGGGGGATGGTAGCTCCTTGGAGGTGCCAAGAAAAACAGATCTCTGGAAGAGCTAGACAGTGGCTTCGTCCATTGGGCTATGGAGTCATCATTTTGATAAATAATACAGGACTCTGACTCATTTATGAAACTGATATGACCAAAAAAAACTGACTCAAACTTGACATTGAAATGACTTAAAAGTTAGCTTGAACAACTCTAACGAAACTGAAAAAAAAAAAAGATGGTATTTACAGTGATAGTGGAAGCAGCGTTGATAACTTAGAAATGGTACCACTTGAGCAGCCGACCATTGGTTGGCCCTCCTAGACAATCTTCTCCGTTTATTTCCTTCAGAAGAAAAGCATTCTGCCCCCGATATGCTGCAATCTTGAAAGGACCTTTCCAGAGGTTCTCGAACTTACCGTGCTTGACTTTCTCCTCATTCCTTGCATCCCACTTCAGCACTACATCATCCACCTAAAATTTATCCACCTTTGCCTTTATGTCATAAATTTTCTTGATTTTCTCCTGCAATTTGGATGTGTTCTTGAAAACTTCTCCAGTCCACTGCAAGTGGACCATTTGATTCAACCTTCTCTGCATGGGATCTTCTTCACTGCCGGCCTCCTGAAGAAGTTTGGCAACCGGGGCAGCGGGAGAGGAAGGAAATACTGTATCAACTACATAAACAAGCTCAAACGGTGACGTTCCTATGGATTTCTTCTGGTTGACCCGATCTGCCCAAAGCGCATTTACCAACCTCTTATGCCAGCTCTTCTTGTTTATTTCCAACAGCTTCTTGATTATGTTGACCAATGATTTGTTTGAATATTCCGCCAATCTATTGCCTTGCATATGATAGGTAGTTGAATGACCCAAAATGATGTGATATTTATGACAAAACTCTACCATCCTTTTTGATTTGAAAGTTGTTGCGTTATCAATGATTAGCTTATTCGGACAACCAAAGCAATACAAGATGTTATTTCCGAGAAATGAAATGATTACCGCATCTGTAGCTTGTCTGGTGGGAATCGCCTCAATCCATTTTGTGAAGTAATTTGTGGCTGTGAGGATCCATCTATGCTGTCTGGAAGAAGGAGGATGAATTTCGCCAATGAAATCCAACCCCCATTGCTGAAAAGGGGAACTCACCTCTATGGGCTTGAGTGGTAGAGGCTGTAACTTCTACTTTCCTTCGAAAATCTAACACTTATGATAGCGCTTGACCATCTTATATACATTAGCAAACAATGTCGGCCAATAGTACCCTACTCTCAAAATTTTGTTTGCTGCTGACTTCCAAAAAAGGTGACCACCACAGTCTCCTTGGTGGCAGTCCTCCATGACTTGCTTTGCTTCCTTTTCCACCAAACAATTTAACAAAACACCACCAGGATATTTCCAATACAGTGCTGAATTAAGAATGCAAAACTTGGCAGCCTTCAACTTGAGTGTTCTCGCTTTGTTTCTAGTCATGACGGGCGGAGGTGACAAATTTTTGAGCACATATATGATATCTGAATACCATGGAGAAAGAGAAAACATTTCAGATACCTAAATTGGTGGTTCTTCATCATTCTCATTGGACATAGCAGCGATTAGATTTATGTCCAAAGCATGCAAGTTTGATTCAGCCATTAGCTTCGCCAATCCCTGTCCTTTCACCAGTTTTGTGGGCTTTATTTCTACGTCATATTCCAGCAAGGCTGCAATCCACTTGCCTCTTCTTCCTTCCGGATCGGCCTGCACTAAAACATCTTTTACAATAGTGTTAGGAACATAGGCTAGAACATGAGAATGTAGAATATACACCCGAAAATCTTTCAATGCCTTCACAAGTGCAAGGGCTTGCTTCTCAATGATGTTATACTTTAAAGTTGCGTCTCTTATAGCTCTGCTAAAAAATGCAATGGGTCTTTCATGATCATCTCTCTTCTGCAATAATACTGCTGCCATAGTATGCTCCGAAGCAAATGAAAACAATATGAAATCCTGAGTGTAGTTTGGGATGACTAGAACTGGTGTTGAGGAAAGAGCCAATTTGACCAAATTGAAAGATTTTACAGCCTCTTCCGTCCATTTCACTTGGTTGTCCTTCTTAAGCATGTTTTTCATCTCTCTTAGATGCTCAACGAGATTGGGTACAAAGCGACATAGGAAGTTCATCTTACCATTGAACGATTGTATCTCCTTTTTATTCCGGGGCAGATCTATTTGTTGAATTGCTTGCACACGTGCTGGGTCAATATGGATGCCATCCTTTGAGATAATGTGCCAGAGTAGTTTGCCTTCTTCCATGGAAAACAAGCTCTTCTTTGGATTTAGCGACAAGCCATATTTTCTGCACTTTAGGAAGACATTTTTAAGATGGTACATGTGTTCTTGATCAGATTTAAAAAACAACATCAACTCATCCAAATACACCACCAAAAAGACATCCTTCTCATTTGCAAAAGCCAAGTCCATAGCATGTTGAAATGTGGCACCTGCATTCTTCAAACTGAAAGGCATTTTTGTGTAATGAAAGGTTCCCCATGGAGTGGTGAATGTTGTCTTGTCTCGATCATCCTCATGGACAGAAACTTGGTTATATCTAGAATAACCATCAAGCAGTGACATACAGGATGCTCCCACTACTCACTGAAGTATATGGTCCATTTTGGGCAGTGGATAGTTGTCCTTCAATGAAACTTTATTGATATTTCTGAAATCAATGCATAAGCAAATCTCACCTATCTTCTTCCTTACGGGCACCAAGTTGGAGATCCAATCTGAAAATCTGATTGGAACAATGATCCCTGATTTGTACAACCTGTTGATCTCCTTTTCAATAGATGGCAGCAACTTTGGATTTAGCCTTCTCAACTTCTGTCTGAATGGTTTTTGATTGGGCTTGATGGGTATAGTGTGCTAAATTATACTGGTGTCATATGTCTTTAAGTCAGAATAGTCCCAAGACAACACATCTGCAAATGAAGACATCAAACTAATATATTTTTCCTTGATCTTTGGCGATAATGCTTTGGACAATTTTACCAATTTAGGATTTGCAGCTTTCCCGATATTGACCTCTTCCACACCATTCTCTGTTGGCTGCAATGTTGGCTTGTGGGCTACATCATCTTGATCAAATAGTTCTTATAGAGGTATCAAGCCTTTGGGAGTAACATTATTCTTCAGTTGCAATACGTCCATTTCATTGATCTGCATTTCATCTGTACCATTACCTTTTCCATCGTCATTTTCTTCATCAATTGAGGTCTCTTTAAACTTGCCTTTGTTTTTCAGAAAATCATCAATCTCCTCATCATCTTGGAACACTTGCCAATATCTCGGATTGTCTGGAACGGTTGGACGATGCTTGACATGAATTTTGAATTTGTTACTAGAGTTCATTGGGATATTCAAACTACTCGTTGCCTTAGCAAGAGCAGCAACAATACTATTTTGTATACGAGGCACACATGTCAAGGTGTATTATGAAAATAATATCAAAATGTCTAGGACTGCATTACGATAGGCCCGCATCCTGGGATGCTTTGCTTGATATTCACCTCTGACCTGCTTGATAACCAATTCGGAGTTGCCATATACTGAAATCCTCTTGGCGTTCAACTTTCTTAGAATCTTTAGGCTAGCAATCAGAGCTTCATACTCAGCTTCATTATTTGAGCACTCGAAAGCCAACTTGTAAGAGCATACCCATATGTTACTAGGGACTTTGTTTGGGGCAGAGAAAGGACTGCGTACCCAAATTCCAATTCCAGCGCCATCATTTCCCACTGCTCCATCGAAATCCATGGTCCACAAACCTTCTTCCTCCTCTTGCAAGTGCTGGAAATCTATTTTTTGTGCCTTGTCTGCTTGCCGTCCATTGCTTTCAACTGATTTCCCAATGGTGTTCTGCTGTTCTTGTTCTTCTTTTTTCAAAACTTCTCTGAAATTTTCTGTTAATTCTGGAATATCGTCTGCTTCTACTAACTGACTATCTATATCATTTAAACTATCTGAAAACAAAACAAAAGACTCTAAATATGTATGTACATAGTTAATAGGATGATTTATTGGTTTTGCCTTGCTTGAGATCATGTACTTCATTTTTTTTTCCCGATACAATTTCCTCGTTTGTCCAAATACTAGAATCGTTGCATAGGAGAAATCTAGTTGTAGTGTCCCTTTTAGTTTCGCTACCCAAGACCTGGAAAGAAGCATGCCAAACCTTGGAGGAATGTTTGCTACCACAACATCCATCAAAACATTCTTCATTGGGAGCTTATCCAAACTCACCACCAAGTCTTTTATGAGACCTATAAATCTTACTCTGCTGGAATCAAACAAATAGAGATCATGATATTTCCGGGTGATGTCCAGACCAAGCTTATCCATGATTGCCTTGGGCATGAGATTGTGAGAAGCTCCGGAATCGAATATGGCGTTATGTAACACAAAATCATGCAACCTTAAACTGATGTTAAAAGGTGGCACATCACTATCAGGAGACTCACAATTTGATGTTAGCCCAAAAATCATTTCAGGTTGATCATCTTCGACATTCACCATGTCAGACATTGGGTCCAAATTCAACATTTTAGATACTTGTCCTTTATAACTGTTGTTCTTCAATATTTTAGTCAAGGGGATGGATATTTTTAGCTTGGAAATCTCATTCTCTAAATTGAAAGCGGGAATCTTTTCTACCTCTTTGACTGGGATTTCTTTCCTCTCCTTTTCTTTCGATGCAACTTGCTGATGTGATGGTTCTGCTGATGTTGATTTGCTACTCTCCAGATCAACTGCCTCCTTTCCTTTACTTTATGTAACTGCTGGATCATTCTTTAACGCTTCAACATCCTTCTTTTTTTGAATGGGTCTGACCGGCACATCTATGTTTCTAAGTGAATATCACTGCTATTGGTCGGACAAAGCATTCATGTAGCCTCTTTGGTATTCATCTGATTTCCCCTCCAAGATGGTGTCGCTTGCTAGAATGAAATCTACATCTTTGTGTGCAGCTGAATTCTCTGCATACTCCTCCTCTTCAGTGAGATAAGTAGGAAAATCATCAGGAGTAAAGAGATGATTTTATTTGCCTATTACATTCCCATCTTCATCTGATTCCGGTCCATGCACAAAAATTTTCTGCAAAGGTGTCTGTACTAGTTGTTGTGCAATCGGCTCTTGAGCTCTCTGATCTCTCTGCCTTATTCTATACTGTGGTTGTTACTGGCCACGAAAGTTAGGATTTCTAACTTGTGGCTCCGGTTTTTCAAGTTTCACTCTTTCTAGCATCTTCTCTACCTTCTGAAGTAGCTGATCTACCGAGGAAGATTCTTCCTTTGTAGTGACATTCTTCTCTGCTTTTGCTCTAGCTCTCTTGGTCAACAGATTTGCTTCAACACTGACCGCTATCTTCTGCATGTCTTCCATTGTGTCCGGTTTTCTTTCTCTCAATTGATAAGCCATGTCAACATCAAAACCATTTGGGAACTTCAACATGGATAGTCCCATAGGCGGCCTTAGATTATCTGGAATTTCATTATAAACTGTATTGAATCTAGTGCAATAATCTTGGACCGACTCACCAACGTTTCTTTTGATTTGCTCATATTCGGCCAGAATTTGAAGAGGATTATTTTTCACTTCCCATCAGTTCAAAAATTGTCTTTGTAAGTTAGCCAAGGTAGCGATACGAGCAGCCGGCAAACCTATGAACCATTTCCTCACTTCACCTGCAAATGTCTTTACAAAAAGTCTCATTTCCACATTCTCTGCATCGATCTCATGCAGTTCATAGAAATCTGCCATTCTGTCCACATGTTGCTGAGCATTAATGCCATTAAGAGTGCCATAAAAAAATGTGATTTTGCTTTGGTAATCAACGGGCATATCATCTAAAACTTGAGGCAACACGAGAGGTGCAAAATGGACAACCATCACTCTTGGTGGATTTGTCCTCGGAGGTGTTGGTGGAGTGTGCACAATTTTTAAGGGGCTAGCAATTGGAGTTTGAAGCTGAGCTACTATGTAGTTATCAATAGACCGGTTATCCCTTTCCATCTCCAAGTCTACAAGAAACTGTGGATTGTAGACAGTAGAGTCAACCGCTCTTTCGGACTTGGTTTCGAACAATGATAATTCAAACTGCTCATCAAACTCTAGCTCTTCAATATACTCAAAAATGTCCGGGCATGAATGGGATTTGAGCACGGGCGATATAGAGCTTTCTTGACAATGAATTCTTGAAATCAAATTGGGATTTTCATAGATGTGCGGAGGGTCGGGATCTGGATTAGCTCTGGTGTATCTTCAAGAAGCCAACATACTATTGAGAAAAATCAAAGGACACAACCAACTTTACTAAGCCTATCAAATCCTAAACTTATCATCCGAAAGCTTAGAATTATTAAGAAGCAAGGGGATTGATTTGTTCCCCAGTGTAGTTGCCACTATGTTATCACCTAAATCTTCCTTAGGCTGAAAGAAGGCAAAATTTGGGGTAACCACAAACCACGCTCAATCTGGTAGCTAGCCCTACCAGAACAGGAGAGGGCTCTCTCTGAGTCACACTCAGTGAATAGATAAATGAAAAGGCCTGAGATGACTTACAGTGAACTATTTATCTTAGGATAGTAAGTGAATATGGACACAAGAAGTGATTTTTATGAATGACTGTGTTTCTGGGATAGTATGGGACCAATGGACCTCAATGAACAAAGAACTTAATAAAAAGGCACGGATTACTTCGTGAGGCAAGATAGGCGGAAAGCCTAGAAATTTAGTTTAAGACAGTGCAGAATGGAGAGATTGATTAAGAGGGTGAAAAGGGCAGGGACAACATGAATCCTTTTCAACAGAAGAATGAACACTGAACATGAAATTCTCCCACAGGCAGAGCAATAACATTGAATTCTACCTTAGCTAACTCAGAAAACTTCACTGGAAATGAATATGAAATGAACTATGAAACATAGAAAGATACATATGAAACATAAGAGACACATTTGCTACACTCACAACCACATGAATCACATTAAATAGAGCCACTTCCTTTCATTAATCCTTTGTAAAAAATATACAATGCAGAAACATAGTTTCTTTCCCAAGGTGGAGAGCCAAACATCAGCTACAGGTGCAGCGCCACAAACATGACAAATGGCTTGGGTGGCACTTTGCCTTCCTTTGCCACTTGGATAACTGCCCATATGGAGTGAAAATACTTTTAAAACTACCTTAGGTGCTGAAAAAATGAAGTGTAGATGAGGGGCCCACTTATGAAAATTCGGGAAGCAAAATTTCGCGAAACAGAGGCATTTTGGGCCTTTTTTCCTATATGCGTTGCGCCCTTTTTTGTATGTGTCACACCACTTTGAGGCCAGTTTTGAGGCACTTTCATGAGTCCAAAATGTACCCAAGTGTGCTCATTGGAAAGATTGTCCTGTCTACTTTCCAACACAAATGGAATTTTTGAATTTGGAGCTCATTTTCCCCTCCAAATCTTCATTATCCCAAGACTGCTTTCTGTGTGTCAAAATAGGGGTAGTGATGCCATTTTTGGGGTGTTTTTGACCTCCTGGTGATTCAAATCATGCCCAAATTTCTTGCTTGAGTGCTAGTAGTCGTGATTTTTCATGCTGAATCCAAAAATGCAAACCATTTCTCATTTGGAGCTCCCAATACTACGCGTCGTGCCAGTGGCGCGACGCATATAGAGAAAAAACCTGTGTTTGTGCCAAAAAATTTCCATGTGACCAAAATTGTCCCAAATTTCTTGAAATTTGTGTTGGAGGTTCTCTAAGAGGCACTATGTTGGGCCACAGAAGATTCAGCCAAGATTCGAAGCCAATCTTTCTCTTTTTTCTCTTTTGTTGCTCTACTTAGTTTGGCTTTCAAGCTCCTTATTCAATCTTTTGTGCTCATGTTCCGTGCCCTGTAATGACAAGCCATCCTCCTCAATATGGTTTTGTCCCTGTTTTCCTTCTCCAGTAGTCTCTCCAAGTGTAGATTGACCCAATCTAACCAAGACTCAAGGTCGGCGTTGATCTCTTTCTCCAAGGTAGTGAGCTCGATCCTCCTCTACTGGGAAGCTTGTCTATTTTCACGGATGCTTTGCAGCTCCATGATCACCTGCTGGTCCTCAAGTTGTTTCCTTTGCTCCAGATACTTGACGACCCATCTGGCCCTCTCCATATTGAGTATCAAGTCTTGGATCTCCGAGTCCTTCTCCTGAATGGTCATCCTAAGTTTGACATTTTCTGCCTCTGCCTCATCATCCTAAATGAGGATGACATCGGTCTCCTATACACCTAATGGCTCCTCATCATGCACGGGCTTCTTGCCCTTGTCCAGTACCTGTGTCGCTAATTCCGTAAGCAAGGCCCCTTCCACCCTGGGTGGAGATAACACTCGCTTTTCTGCTATAAACAAGTGCCTACTGCCTCTCTGATATGTAATGAAAATTGGCATGGTAGTGGTCTCATGATGCTCATGCTGATAAGAAGGACCACCCAACTCCTGCTCTGGCTCTGATAGTACCTGTGATGTCCTAAGAAGTCACCGGAGATGAAGTCCTCCCAAGCAATGCCCTGTAATCCCAACTGATGATCTACCAAAATCGGGATAAGAGCAAAGTGAAACACACTGTTAAGCTACTGCTGAGGGGTCTTATGCATCATGAAGGTGTTCATCCTCTCTATGTTCCTACATATGAAAAATGGGAGGTTCATCATCCTCACCTTGGTGAAGTGCATGAGCAACCGGATGTGATAGGCATACAGTCGAGAGAACCTCCCCTCACAGCTGAATTATTTCATGATCAATCTCATGAGTGCAGCATACTCATCTTTCAAGTATCTGAAGGGAAAGACTCTTGTGAGCTCATTCAAAAATCTAGCTTTGATGTAAGGCTCATAGTGTTGCCTATCCACCTTCTTCTTCTTATGCCACTGTTCTCCAACATTTGGTATACCTATTTCCACTGATATAGCTTCAGGTGTCAATGTGAAAGTGACCCCAGCCAAGATAGACTGACCTCCATGTAGATGAAGCACAAATAAACGAGCCAACTCATGATGAACTCTAACATTTTCCACCCTTTGAAAAAATTCAAAACATGATAGGTGCTGGAAGCATGACATGGCAAGAGGGCATGCTTGTAACTTGGTGAGGGTAGTGGGTTCATCCCTGACATGTTTGCCACTCTTGTGGTGTCCCCTTGGAGCCTGCTCTTCTGAGGATGAGTCACTCTATGTCTCCATCTCATACTCAGACGAATGATGTGATGTCATGACTGCAATGTGGACTATGATTACGCTGCCCCTTTTATGATAGTGTGAGGCTGGGTGCCTTTGTAATATATGTTACCAAGGGGAACAATGAAACAGGGATTGTTAGGAAGGGAGTGATGAAATGGGGATAGGGGTTATAGGGAGAACGTTGTTAGGGATATGGGAGGATTTTGGGTATTTTGATGGGGTAGGGTTTGGGGTTTTGTGTTGACCAAATATGGAGGGATAAGAGAGAGGGTTTGGTAGTAGTTTAGGGCAGGGATTTTAGGAAAAATGAGAGAGGGAGGATGGGAAAAGTGATAGGTGAGGGGAAAAGGTGAGTAGAGTGAAACCTTGGCACTAACAAGACATTTTAACAACCCTAGCCATCAATTTCTTGGTGATTTCTTATGGTCAAGTTTATATATTTTGGTGGCATTGAAAAATCTCTATAAACACCCTATCATTGAAAAAATTTGATGAGCAAGTGATTTTAAAGAGCCTACCTCTCAATTTGATAGGCTTCACCAAAATTTGGGAGCGTTTGGGCACTTGTTTTGGCCCTTGTTTGTATACGCCACGCACAAAGCCCAGTGTGTCGTGCCCTAGGTATGTGCTGCGCCCTTAGAAAAATTACACTGTGGGCAGGCTACGTGTTCGCCGCACCCTCTGTGTGTGCCGTGCTCCTGGGTATATGCGCCGCACCCTCTAAAGCTGCCTCCAACTCACTCAAACGCTCACCAATGCACACTCACGCCTTCACAATGCTTCTCCAAGGCTTTTAATGGCACAATGCCTTTGGTTTTGACAAAAATTTGTATATATAGCCTTGGAAGAGATGGGTTTAATTTTTGCCTCTTCAAAAACCCATTTTTCTAATGTTTGAGTTTTGCACTTTTTCACTGACTTTAAAACACACTGATTTTCACTTTCCCTTTTAAATTTTAGCTCAAATGATGAAATTTTCAGCATTCTTTGTAGGGATTGCATGATAGGACATTTGGGCATGGAAACCATGAATGCATCTGAAAAAATCAAATGGCGACTTTTTTGAAAATTTTGTCATAAATGACATTGTTTGACTTTTCTTCAAAACAGAGTTTTGAAGAAGAGTCAAAGTCTATCCGCATGACAATGAAGCTCTCTGAACCATAACTGTGTAAGGGCCTCACTCTAGCCTGCATGGCTTTACTGGACATGTTTAAAGACCAAATTGATGAATTCCTAGACCTAGACCTCGAAATGACCTTTGTCCTTTAACGGACCAGACCTTGACTGTCATGGACTTTGATGATTATTGACAAAAGATCTGAGCCAGCAGGAGCCAGACATGAGGGGGAATGACTATCATGACCTTCTCCATCAGATTATGGCATGCCCCTAGCAGAATGCAACTGGGAGAATGGAGTGGGACAACTAAACATGAAATGCATAAAGAGTTTTGATCTCTAACGGAGGACTGACCAGACCAACTCTAACACCTGCCACCCTTCCCTATAAGTCTCTCAGTCAGCCCGATTCCCAGCATCATTCTACCCACTCCACAGTTCACCCTGCCATCACAGCAAGCCCATTCGCCTGCCTCCCATTCTGAAAAATCCATCGCCAGTGGGCTACCCCTATAGCAGAAGTTCCGAGAAACTAGCACAATATAGGCCGAGATGCTCTAGCACTGGTTGTCGGTTCAATTGTTTTCATTTATTCAGCAAGCAGCACATAGAGCCAAAAGGCTCCATGAAGACCTAACCCAGGAGCGTGAATGGAAAGTGAAGAAGTTGTAGAGATGACTGACGAGCAGGATCACCTGTAGCAAAACAACGTTGGATTACAGGCCCAGGTCGACTAGGTCATGCAGCGGTTCATATCACTATGGCCGACCATCACCGAGGACGATGCTGAAGTACCGACAGACATGGATAATTGCACACTGGTCAACTATTGTGACCACATTTAGGTGGCATGCTCGCACTTGGTAGCCAACAATGCTAAGATGAAGAGGAAATTGAATATGGTGAGGTCTGCATTACCGGATCTAGTAGCAATCTATGCAAGGTCAGTCGAGGGGAAGGTCAGGGAGTTGTAAGCCAAGAAGCAAGCCTTAGCCAATGCCCTCGCCGACATATATGCCTTGATGAACAAGGTCCATGACTGGTCTAGTAGCCTGGCACTGAAGAACCACTTGGTCCACCCCCTCCAAGATCAAATACATACTCTATTAGATAGCACTAAAGACTGCATAGACCCCGCCCAGCTGCAGCAAATCAATGATCAAATGGACACCCTCTAGGCTCTAGTTGATAGTATAGAGGAGTAATCCACATGGACAAAGAAGATCATCAGGGATCTGTAGCCATCGGTCTGAATGTAGGTGTTAATTCTGAAGGAGGTGTGTGACTCCAATGGGTAGCAATGGAGCAACATCAAAAGCCAACGACCAATTGAACTAACATCGCACTCAGCCAAAATGTTTACTCAGGATGTTGATGCAATTGTCACCCGATGGGACACCGACATTCAAAATTACACAGTGTTCAGGCAACAGACAATCCCGGAGTTGGAGCCTTCATTTGGAACAAGGGAACCGCAGGAGCAAGAAGGTGCAACAAAAGCATCATCCACCCCGCAAGCATTTATCAAAGCAAAGGAAGCACCAGCACAACTGACAACAGAACTAGAGCAAGCAACAACACAACCACCACCCACAGCATCAGAAGGACTGACAGATGATGAAATGACTTGACTCAGGGACGAGTCAAGGAATTGTGGTCAAGGCCTGTTGGGGCCTTCATTTAAATTTTACAAAGGTTTTGACCCATTTTGACTAACCAAGGGACGAGAAGGAAACATGTAGCAACAACGGTTGGCTGGTGGAACAAGAAATTGCACAAGAGTCATGGCAAGGTGGCAGCGGGAAGTAAAGGCAGCCAAGGGGGCAGGAAGGTATAGAAGCAACCAAGGGGGCAGGAAGGTATAGAAGCAACCAAGGGGAAGAACTGGCAGTCCAAGTAACAGAGAAGGGATATAAAAAGAGAAGACTAGGAAAGGAGCAAGGTTAGATGCGGTAAGGTTAAGAAAAGGTGAAAAGGATTCTGGTTGTGGCTGATGTAAGCGAAGAACACAGGAGTTAAGAAGACCTAACTCATGGAGTTGCACAGTACCCGCAGGACTGACCCGGGCATTTATGTAGTTATTTACGGTGGAAACCGAGTGATGTTGTAATGGTTAACTATTATGATTAATATAAATATCTGCTAAGATCAATTTTGGTTTGTTATGTATCCGACCCTGTGTATGAGGGATCTTTAAACTTTTTTTTGAATGACTTAACAATTGCTTGTAATCGGTAGTTCATGTAACATCATAAGTATGTTGTTATCTCTGTGTTTTATGTAATGTATTCATGTATTTGGTTGAATAAAACTCAGTTAAGCCTTCCATGACTCCATTCTAAACCCTTATCCCTTTTGGTCATGGCGTACCTCGGGTGAGACTCCTTGCCCTTTGGGGTGGGGTGAAAATGCCGATGCTATCCTAGACTACATCAGACCATTGTTCACCTCCTGTGCCCAAACCTAGGGTCTTCCTCCTGATGACTCTCGCGAGCCAAAATTATCTCATCCTCATTTCTATGAATGATACTTTGTTAGTCCACACATATTTCCATTAATTTGCAATATGAGAATTTTATCTTGCAGTTGATTGATTTTATCTAGTATGTGTCTACATTCTTCACTTACTAATTTAACCATTCTTAATATAAAACCCAGATAGACTTTCTTATTGTTCCTCTCATTTTTCAAAACACTTTGTAACCAATTGTACAGGATTGAAGATGATTTCAAGAGAGATAAGGAAATAGATATTATGCTTTCCAAGGGCCATTGTACCCCTAGGGCAAGGTAGAGTCCCCAGTTGTCCCAAAAATCAACACAGTTGATATTGTCCCCCTTTAACTCCAGGATCCTCCTTCCCATCTATATCCTATACTCCATGACCAATGATAACAAACATGCATCATGGAATATACTTCATTGGACCTATAGAGGTTATTGTAACCTCTCTCATAATGTTGTTAGCCCCTCTGCACCAACCTGTGTTGGCATTATGGTACATGTGTTGTCCTTCTTTGGAAACCCACACACGAGTCGGTTCAAAATTGATAAAGGGAAACTCACATTGTAACAGGTCAATTCAGAGGTAATAGAGTAAGGGCACAAAAGAACAAGATGATGGAACAAAGGATTATATATAAGAATCAAGCAATTGAAGAAAAAGAATGTTTTAAGTTGTATATGTTGGTTCACCTAGTCCAAGTAGCATATACAAGTGGGTTCACAGAACAAAAGGAGTGCTTACATATGAACACACTTTCACAAGAGGAAAAGCATGTATGGGATGGAAAATTAAGGTTAAAGAATACCAAGGGTCCATACCATGGTATTAGCCCACAATATTGAGTCGAATAACGACTACTTGATCCCATCTAAGAATACCACAAATTCTAAGTGTTGTTTTGGTCCGAGGTATTGATAAAAGGCTAAAACTATATAAGGAGATCAAGATCAAAGTGTGAGGGTGTGAAAGTGAAAATGTTTTCATGAATACTTCTATCTAAAGTATATTTTGGCTTGTAAGAGTTATGGTTATGATATAGATCTAAAATATCTTGTGCACCCTTGGATATAATGTTGGATCAAGACCATGAAACCTGAAATGACTTATCATTGTATGATATGATAATGGATAGTCTAGAACTGATTGCTAATTTATGTTTTATCCTTTATATGTTGTGATCTGGGTATATCTGAAGTCTGGAATAGTAATGAAGTTATAAGTTATTATTTACATATCTATACGTAGGTTTGCGTTGGTGAAGGCGCGTATACACGTTGATTCGGCACTTTCAAGTAGCGTATGTAGAAGAAAATGCCAGTGTTGTTGTTTTACTATTGTTTGTCAATGATGCCTTCATTAGATTTGAAAGTAAAAAAAATTGTATAAGGATGTTGAGTCTGGTTGATTGATTGATTGAGTAAGAAGGGTGATGTTTGCTGCTATATGTTTAGAACTATATAATATGACAATATATATTTAGAATGTCTATGGTTAGTACAGTTTTTGGTTCAGAAGTTTGATGATTCAGTATCTTTAGAGGTATACGTAGGGTAGGTTGCATAAAGTAGCGTATACATGCAGGTTGGCTTCATTGAAGTAGCGTATACATTCTCACATATTATTTTTGAGGTTGCAGTTGGTTATGCAGTGTTCTGGGTTCAACTCTATGTTCTGGTCACAATGATATGATTGTTTAGATTAAATGATTATTGATAGATGCAGTTGTATTTGACGGTTGATTTATTTTGAGCTTCAATGGTCCAATATGAAAATTTGATGAAATGTGACCAACATATTGTGTTGTTGTATACCAAGAGTATCTAGTCTAAAAATTTATGAAACGTGGTCCCTGGAGGAAGAGTGAAGGTGGTAGCCTTTTGTAGGGTGGTATCTACATATTGGTAAACATATAAGCTAATACAAGAGCTATGGGTTGGACCTCCCTTCCAGTAGAAGCTAGAAAACAAGTTAAGGTTGTAGCCTTCAGCAGGTAGATGCTTACGTACTAGAAAAAGTCTGCACCAATACAAAACTTGTAAACACTTTTTATTATAAGAAGATTGAAGATTGAGACAATAGTAGCAGTGGTTTTTTTCCCACATTGGGTTTCCACTTGAAAAATCTTGGTGTTCATGTGTGCTTCTTATGTGTGTTGATTTGTTTTGTTCTTACTACATCTATTTACTGCTTAGTAAATAAATCACACTTTGATTTTAGAAAATGAATTAACTGTTTATCAAAGTTTAGTATCTATATGATGGTTCATTCTTTATAGGCACAAACATACACTGGTTGGTTTCAGTAAAATAGCGTATACAATTTGAAAAAGAAAATCATTATTGTGAAAGTTTAAACACTGATTCACACCCCCCCCCCCCCCCCCCCCCCTTCTCAGTGTTTTTTCCAACAACTTGGATCTCATATTTATGACTAAGGGTGGAGCATGGATGTCAATTTGGATTGTGCCTTGGTTTTTGAGGTTGGTGGGTCCTATTTCCATCCAAACTTATTAGAAACATATATAAAAAATTTGTTTTTCTTTTAAGGAAATAATTTAAAAATGGAAAAAACCATTGTTTAGAAAGTTCCTTATAGATAATCACTATCTCTTGTAAGCCTCTTCTTCTTTCTGCCAATATGGTGGTATAGAAAATTGGGATCCATCACAAACCACATGTCTCCACTTTAAGAAATGATGACCCTCTCCTACAAAATAATTTCAAGTATGTTGGACCATGAGCAACCTCATACAAGCACTCACTTTAGCCAGCACTGAGAAACCAAGTGTTGGATACATTAAGGATTGATTCCTCTTTCTTGATAATTACTTGTGAATGCTAGTTTTATTCTTAGTAATTTATGTTCTCTTAATTAATAAATTATACAAAAAATCAAAACATAAAGATCACAAAGAGACAAAGAACACCAGAAATTAGGCTCCAACCTAGGGCAAAACCACACAAGGGGGAAAACCCAAAAAATCCCTTTTATTATAGAATCAGATCAAAATGATATATCCAAGACCTAAGACCAAGACCAATACTGCCACAAAGATCTAAGTGAACCCTCCTCCAAGTCTCCTCCAACCAAGTGAAATTCAACAAAAGTCAATGCTAGTTACACCTTATGAAATCTTGTCAAATTGCAGAAATTTTGGACTTGTAATGAAGGTCAAATTTTAGATCTATAATTCTGCGCAAAGTTATCCTAGAGACTTTTCATGTGTGAGGAGAAACAAGCTAGAAAACCCAAATTTTCTCTCTCCTTTGACTTCTTTCTCTCTCATTTTCCTTAAGCTCCTTTTCTTCTTGTCTTTGGCACAAAAATCAATGTGATGAATGAGTGAATGAATGAGCTACCAAGATATAGAGTTGACTTTTATATATAGTTGTCAAGGAGGGTCAAATAGCTGTCTCTTAGGCTGACTTATCCAGGGAGGGCCGACTTGGTCTTGTGTTGACTTTTTGACTCAAAATAAAATTATTTTTCTTTTCTTTACAAAAAGTCAAAATGGGACTTGACTTAAATACATTTTTTTTACTCCTCATCAATCCTTTTTGGCTCAATTGACTCTATAAGCATGAAGAACATGTGTTTGACCAAAAATATAATAATGATGAATATAATAAATATATCAATAATAAAAATTATATTTTATTACATTATGAAGATCAACACTAGTTACATTTTTCAACACTCCCTCTTAACTAGGGAGGTATTCATATTGACACAACATGATACTCTCAAGTTGAAATATTCATATAAGAAAGGATTTGAATTCATAAGCATCAATGATGATTTACATCATCATAGCCATCATTGTCAAAATAGCAAGGAATTGACTAACAAGCTCCATCTCTCCACTAGATCATAAAACAATGCTAGGAGGAATAAATTTGGACACTACCACCTCTCTAGGAACATACCCCACCTGGGTGTTCACTAGGTATGGCCTCACATGACTATTTCCTAATTTGTTGTCACAATATTTGATACCAGGAAATATATTTCCTCAGGACTATTCTTATCTTGGATCAATGTACTTGGCTTACAACAATTAGTCCTGATCAAAGTACAAATCCCAAAAGAATATTAGTCCCAGATGCTTATCCAATCCACCATTTTCCTTAATAGTGCCTTTACTAGGCTTACAACCATTAGTCCTAGCCATAGTACATGACACATGGAGAATAAGGTGTCCACACTCACTTCCTTTCAACTAGGGAGGAGATATGCACAAGCCCAATATTTTCTCGCAAATACTCAAGCTTCTTGTTAGGAAGAGACTTCCTCAATATATTTGCTACCTCTCTGGTTTAATTTCTCCTACTTATTTATTCCATTAACAAGTTATTTATAAATATAAATACTGAAATAAACATAAATGCAGACTTAACTCATATACATATCAACAACTAAAATAACTGAGACAAACACACAAGGGACATCATTATTTTTGGACAATCATCCCCAGAAAAACCCAATGTGGGAAAACCGTTGCAACATAGATGAGGGTTTTATTATTATGAAGTTTTTGAATAAAACTAGGGTGCTAGCAATGGCTCACCAAACATGGAATGTCCTTGGCAGTAATACCTCTCCTCGGAGATAGATATTCAGGCTGATCAATCACCAGATGAACGATCCCATAACAACTATGGAAACACCTTAGTTGGACAATGAAATCTACTCCAAGCTTCTCTACTACTCTGTGTCGCTCTACAGGGACTGCATCACCCTTCCCGGCTCACCAGCACTCAGTCTACCCGACAAAAATTCTCCCAATGCTGCCTCTTGGCGCTACGTCATCTCTGCTAGCCTATGCATAGCTACTGAAGCCTCTATGTCAACCCTCAGATCCTCTGCATCACGCCCACTGGCCTCTTCAACCTCTTTGTAGCTCCCACCTGCCTCTATGTAGCACCCAACTTCGTATGTGTTAACCTCTCCAGGATCTGCACTATCTCTCTAGCACTATCTCTGCCTCTCTGCTATGTATTCTCGTCCTTGTGCCGAACTGCCCCTCGCTGCAATAGATCATTGGTTTGATTATCTCAGCGAAGCCTCGCTCTAGAATAGCAAATTAACTAATCAATTTGGTGTATCTTGAACTAACCCTCAATCCTCCTCTTATACTTTTCCTGTTGAGTCTTCAACGGCTGAGATTAAGTCCCTAATCAATGGCTAAGATTATATTTGGCTTGATCCTCATCTCTTGTAACCTTCTAACCCAAAATTATATCAATACACATTAATATTTTAATTTTCCTAAGTTTATACTTATGACCCCATTAAAAATATTAATTATTTTAATATCTCTTTATCCGGGTGGAATTTATCCAAATGATTTATGAGTCTTGGAGATCTCATGTGCTTTATCCTCTCTACCAATTTTCATGGCTAGAGCACATCCGATGCTACCAAAAATCAACACTCCCTCTTAGTGAGGAATATGCTCTAGTAATGTTCCATCACTGAAACATCACACTGATCCTTCGCACTGGTACCTTTGCTGATGCTTGGCCTATTGCCTCACATCATCTGCACTGCTGCTTCCCGTACTGCTACCCATGACACTTCCACTGCCACTGTTACATTTGTACTGTAGCTCCCTCTCAATATGTTGCCCATGCTACCCCTAGCACTCCCACTATTAATTGTCGCACTACAACTCATTTACCAAGAAGTAGGTAACTCACTTCCCCAAATACTGACATCCTAGTTAGTTTGGAAGCCTCAAGACACTCACTGCCTCTGCTACTAACCCGTGCTCCCTTTGCTTCCACTGCACTGCTACAATCACCTCTATGCCTCTCGCACTGCTACAACCTCTACTACGCTGCTACAAAAATTTTCACTTTAGCCCTGCCTTGCTGCTCCACCACACTTTGCTCCACTCGACATCTGTCATCATGCCACTGTCACTAAGGGATCCCATAGTTGGATGTGATCCAAGAGTTTCGACACCTCAAGGATCTTGCCCCTATTTTGTAGTCCTTCTAACTACAACTCAATGTCTCCCCACCTCTTCTCTAAAGGTACATGAGAACTCATGGCATAGTCGTCATTAGTCTCAACCTCTTTCTCCACCTTAGTTGGAGGTGCATTGGAGTCGAAAGCCTCTCCCTTATTTTTCTTCCTAGAACACTGGGATGCGTAATGTCCTAGATCCCCACAGTGGAAGCACTTCACCTTAAAGATGTCCTTCTTCTTCCTCTTCCCTTGGTGTCCCAGAGATGCTAGAGCCACATCCTCTTCCTCCTCTTTCTTGATTCGACCTCCCTTGCCACTACTCCCCACCTTGGTCATCCACCTTATCTCTTCTTGGCAAAGCACTGCCCACATCTCCTCCCATCCCAAAAGAGTAGCCCTACCCAAAATAATTTGGACAAATGTCATCCACTCCTCGGAGATTACATTCAGGGCAGTTCTCACCATGAACTCTGGATTCGGTGTAAACCCTATGGAAGTAATTTGGTCACGAATCTCCTGCAATCTGAGGAGGAACAAATCTATCTGCTCTCCCTTCTACATCTGATATGACCATAGTTTATTCTCCAATAGCATCTTCCACTGCACATAAGTGCCCGGATACAAGGTTGTCAAAGTATCCCACATCTCCTTTGTTGTGTTCTTTTTAGCAATATGTGGTATGACATGATCTTCGACCCCATCTAGGATCACACACTCCACGCTCACCATTGCATCCTCATGCTGCTGATTTTTATCTTGGTCGACTGGGATGGCCATGGTTCTTAAGGAAAAGTCCTTGATGCGATGGCAATCCAGCACTGCAAGGATCCTGGCCTTCCATATGACAAAGTTGGAAGCCCCATCTAACCTGTCCTAATCCCTCAGTCTGTTCACTGCCATTTCTGCCCCTTTTCTGGACTCCTTCTGAGTTTCGAATTCCCTCCTGGAAATCTCCCTCTAAGTCCTAATTTCCCTATTGGAAATCCTCCTACCAAATGTTGAACTGCTCCTCTCCAATCCTCCTTACAACTGCAACTCGGATCTAGATTTCTTGGCTATAAATATATCAAGGTAGCAACTCCCTCTACCTTGGTTTTGTCCCCTTAAGTACTTTTCTACATCGATAGAAACAATGCCCCACTAGCTTCTCAATCACAATCTACCCATAACTCCCCAAGCCTTGGAAACTAAAGAAATTGAGCCTTTCAGGCTCTACGCAATCTCGGCAATGACATAATCTGCTCCTCTTGACAACAATGTCAATCCTTCTTGGTTGAGAAAGATGACCAGGCACTGTGTAGGTCTGATCTTCCCCTCTCTACCTCTACGCTGACCCTCCTCTTGGTTCGAAATGATGACGTAGGCCCTCTGCATCACTTCTTCTTTGTTGCTTCTGCTATGGAATAATGTTCTCTTGGGACAGCTACTACTACTACAAATTCTCTAGATTACTACTAGTGCCTTTAGTTCTCCTCTGATCTACAACACTCTGATACCATATTGAAATTTCTAAGTTTGACATGTTAGAAATCTAAACTGCATTATCTAGTTTAATTTATCCTACTTGTTTATTCCATTAACAAGTTATTTATAAATATAAAAACTAAAATAGACACAAATGTAACCTTAACTCATATATGTCTATCAATAACTGAAATGACTGATATAAACACACAAGGGACACCATTATTTTTGGACAATTGTCCCCAGAAAATCCAATGCAGGAAAATCAGTGCAATAGATATGAGGATTTTATTATTATGCAATTTATGAATACAACTAGGCTGCCAGAAACGGCTCAACCAATAGAGAATGTCCTCCACAATAATACCTTTCCTCAGAGACAGATATTTTGGTTGATCAATCACCGAATGAATGATCCCACAACAACTATGGTAGCTCCTATCTCACCATCTGAATGGCATTGTCAACTTCTCTCCCTAATTTTTTTCGCCCGCGCAATACCCCAGTCTGAGCCTGTGCTGACCTAGCCGCAACTACCCCTGCAGATCCCTCTCTAGGTAGCCTCCTGTTGCTGAGGCCAACTAGACCATGCAGCCCTCTGAGGATGGAGATCCTCACTCCTCCACACAGCTAGGGAATGAAGAAAACACAGAAGCCTTCGCATCTTTGATCACAAAGAATGGAGCTCCAAGGAACAAGCCATCAATCAATAAATTTGTAAAGAAACTTGGAATTATCCCAAAGATTTCTCTCGCTCCAACACTTCCAAGAAGAGAAACCATCTTTTTGGAAGAACTCAGACTTCTTGGACAGTTCACAGGGCTATGGCCTTCACCCAAATTAGTACAAAAATGGGTGGAAAGAAACTGGAATGCAACCACACAGGGGAAGATAGCAATACGCTTCTGTGGAAGGGGATACTGCACCTTTCTCTTTGAAACAAAGGAGGACAGAGATCTGATATTTAGAAATGGACCTTACTTCATGGACTCTAGAGGTTTATACCTAAACAGGTGGACGCCAGACTTTGATCTGGAGATGGATGTCCCAAATACAGTGCCTATGTGGGCCAGGCTCCCGCATCTTCCTCTTCATTATTTGGGAGACAAATCTATAAAGGCTATAGGAAACACAGTGGGAAAATATATTGACAGATGTGAGCCAAAAGACAACATGCACGTGTGCACAAGAATATTTGTGGAAGTAGATCTCGGAAAAGGCCTCCCAAAGGAAATAAAGATCAAGGTCGATCAATGGACACACATTCAGCAGCTGGACTACGAGCAAATACCATTTAAAAGCAAGGTATGTCACAATTATAGTCATTTTGCAAATAGGTGCCTTAAAAAAATAGAGCATGCAAATGTAGAAGAACAAGAACCTACATGGGAACAAGTGAAAAAGGAAAAAACCTACCAATAAGCAGACCACATCAAATATCTATCAGTCCCAAGAAGCAAATGAAACAACCTCTCAACCTCCAGCGAAGGTTACTCCTCCTGATCACACAACTCTGAATCCTTTTGAGCCATTAGAAGACTCTTTTGATCCACCCTCTCCCAGATCCCCACCTTCAAAGCCCATCTCTTTAGCTCTCATATCCTCCCCCAACCCTATATCCTCTCCACCTCCTCCCTTAGTGGATCGTATTCTAACTAGAAATAAAGCAAAAGAAATCCCTAAGCCCGGGATCAGCAAAAAAAAGTGGGAAGGAAATCTAATAAAGAAATTAGATATGAAGCAGTAGCTAAAGAAATGGCACTATGAATGCAACAACCAATGGATTCATTCCTTGGGAAACAAATAGGAAGTCATGAAAAAACTCAGCAAAGAGGAAAGGGAGGATCACACCAACACAATAGTAAATAATGATAGTGGTCTCTTGGAATTGTCACGGCCTTGGCATCTCCTTTAAATTCAATGCAGCTTGAGACATTTTAGCTAAGGAACAACCAAACATATATGTGATCCAAGAGACCAAACTAAACAAGCAAGAAAATAAAAAAATGATTCAAAAACTAAAAATTTTTGAAGGAGTAGTGTTAGAAGCTATAGGAGCATCAGGAGGAATCAACACCATTTGGGATAAAAGAAAATGGGAATTAATGACCCAAAAAATTAGCAGACACTGGATTTGAATAGAGTTGAGAAATCTCAATATAGAAGAACAATGTAGCAATATAAATGTGTACTCCCCAAATCACTATAGAGAGAAAGAACAATGCTGGAAATCAGTTAAAGAAGACATAGTAGAGAGACAAAGTGGGAACTTAATCTTAGGAGGAGAATTAAATCTAATAAGGAATACAGAAGAAAAATTTGGCAGAATATTCCACAAGGATCCATCAAGAGAAGCTCTTGAAGGAATGATAGAAGAACAAAAATTAATAGACATTCCACCAAGCAATGGAAAATAAACTTGGAACAACAAAAGAATAGGAAAAAACAACATAAAATAAAGGTTTGACAAAATTATTATTTATGAAAGCATAGCAGCTACTTATACTCTTGTGAAAAGTAAAATTATTCACAACTCAGCTTCAGATCATAAGCCGGTGGTGCTAACCTTGGGAAAGCTGGAAAATCAAGGACCCCTTCCCTTCAGATATAATTCAATTTGGAACAACAAGGAATATTTTGACAAACAAATAAAGGACAACTAGAAAAAAATGTCACAAGATCTCCCCAGTATGTTTGGGAAACTAAGCTAAAGAACCTAAGGATGCACTTAAAAAATTAGGCAAGAGAAAATGATCACCAAGACAAAGCTAGGAAAATCAAATTGCAAAAAAAATGTGGATAATATTTGCAAGGAAAAGGAGAACAAGGAAGAAAGCAAGAAAAATCATATCCAATAAAAGGAAATATATCTGGAAATATATAAGCAAAATAGGCAAGAAGAAGAGGAAAGCAAACTGAAATCAAGATGCCTCAGGCTAAAATTCGGAGACAAAAATATAGCCTTCTTTCATAATACAATGAAAATAAGGAGGTCAAAAAATAAAATTGAACATATTCAAGTAAATGGTAAAGAAATAAAAGGAGTTGAAGAAATAAAAAATGCAGCCCATAAACACTTTAAAGAAATCCTCTCAACAAGTGACTAGCAGGCAGCTAATGAAGAAATTTTGCAGCATATAAAAAAAAAATAAGCGACCAGAAAATAGGGAATTAGAAAAAGAAATTACTGAGGAAGAAGTCAGAGAAGCTATGTGGAATATCCACCCTGATAAGGCACCAGGTCCAAATGGGTTTACAATGACCTTCTACAGACAACATTGGGAAATTATCAAAAATGATCTAATGAGAATGCTCAAAAATGCTTTCCAAAAAAAAAAAAGATTGGAGGAAATACAAAATCCTCCTTCCTAGCCATCATTCCCAAAGAACCCAATCCTACAACCTTTAACAAATATAGGCCAATCTCCCTTTGCAACTCATCTTATAAGATACTCACCAAAATTCTAGCAAATAGAATGAAAAAATTACTTCCGAAATAATTTCAGAAAACCAAGGAAGATTTGTCCCCAAGAGGAAAATCACAGACAATGTGATAATTGTCAAGAGGCTATTCACAATAGTATCCAAAGAAAGGAGAGAGGAATGATTTTTAAGTTAGATATGGCTAATGATTTTTATAGAGTTAACCATAACTTTCTTGCAGCAGCTCTCAAAAAGTTTGGATTTTCAATAAACTTCATAGAGATTATGTAGGCATGTATATCAAATCCATGGATAGCCCCATTAATGAATGGATGACCCAATAAATTTTTCCAAAGCACACGAGGGCTGAGGCAACACTGTCCACTTTCTCCATTCTTGTACATCATCATGGCTGAATCGCTAAGTGCTTTGCCAAAAAATCAGAGAAAACAGAAAAAAATAACAGGGGTCCAAATATCGAGAGGAGTCAAAGATATAAACCACTCCCTCTTTGTAGATGATACCCTTCCCATAGGTGGTGCATCCTGTATTATAGCAAGACGATTCAAAAAAGTCTTGGATGAATTTCTCCTAGCTTTGGGGGGAATTTTAAACAACACCAAATGCAGAATTTATTGCTGGAATACCCCAACAAAAACAATGCAATGTATCTCACAAATACTGGAAATACCTTTACAAATAAATTGGAGCCACTTCACTTATCTTGGGTTGCCCTTAGCAAAGGAAGTGGTAAAATTAGAAGTCTAGAACAAACAAGTGGAGAGAATGAGGGAAAAAATTCAGAACTGGGGAGTGATGTATCTCAATTTGATAGGAAGAGTGACACTGATTAAAGAAATTCGCTTGGCCTTACCTATATATTAGTATGTAATGATTATGGCTCTGGAAAGTGCCCACAAGCAAATGGAACTGATAATTAGAAGCTTCCTCTGGCAAGGAGGAAAACAATATAATAAAAAATCCAGCCTTTTTAGATGGAAGCAAGTTACTCTTCACTATGAAAAAGGAGGTATAGCAATACTCCTGCCAGGACCAATGAACATTGCTCTAGGGACAAAAATTATCTGGAGAATGATAAATGGGAAATGTCACTGGTGGGAAAAATTTATAACAATGAAATACTTAAATTGTCATAGAGCAAAGCTTCTCACTAATATTATTCTAGGCAGGCTATGCACCCAAATCTGGAAATTGGTTAAAAGGATAATACCTCTTATTAGAGATCAAATATCCAAAAATCCAGGGAATGGAAAAACAATTTCTATCTAGGAGGATAGAATAATGGGGAAAATCCCTTAAATCAACAACAAAATTTAAGAGGACTTCAGAGATGGATGGAAGAGAAAAGTCTTAACACTCTTTATTCTATTTCAGATTAGGATCGGAATAATTGGGTAAGATGGAAAAAGCTGGCTACACCACCAAGACTAAAAAGTAAGTGGGAAATTATAAAAGTTCATCTGGTAGGGGCAACACCCATCAACAAAGAAGAGCAGGATGACTTTGTTTGGGACCCAAATGGAGGGGATTACACAGTGAAATAGGGGTACAACCTCCTCCAAAAACTTCACAATAAAAATTATTGGAGTCTTTGGAAGGTAGCTTGGAAATCAGAGAGTTTGCCCAAAGTTAAAGTATTCACCTGGACCCTTCTCAAAGGTAAAATTCTTACCTATGAAAATTAAAAAAAAAAAAAAAAGAATACAAGGGACATCAAAATGTGTCATGTGTCAAAAGGAGGAAGAAAGAGTCCAACATCTCTTCATAAATTGTATGGTGGCAAGAGAGTGCTGGAAACAGGCAACAATTCCTTTGGAAATATACATAAATCCAACAATTCAGTTGACAACTCTTCATAAAAATTGGGATAAAAGCCACCCATATACAAAGAAAAAAAAGGCAACAATAAATAGGATATGGAAATGTCTCCCTTCAATCCTGTGCTGGCAAATTTGGTTAGCCCGAAACAAATGCATTTTCAAAGAACAAAAGACAAATTTAGGCAAGATACTAGCAAAAACTTGGAACCAAGTTGCAGAGATAGTAAGTGCAAATGGAATCTCAAAAATGGACTAAAACAATTTACAACAAGAAGAGAAAGACTGGTACAACAAAGCAATGTTAGAAAAAAAAGCAAAAGCAGAAGCTATAGCAAAAAATAAAGAAATTCACACAAACAAGAAATGGAAATTAAGATTGGAGGATAAAGAATTTGCAGCATGGATGAAAGAACAGAAGATACATATTTTCTTTTTTGACGGAGCTGCAAAAAATAACCCAAGTAAAGCAGGTGAAGGCGGAGTTATACTAGATCCAAATGGGAAAAAATTAATAACATATGAATGGAGCCTTGGAGAAATGACAAAAAACAGGGCTGAAGCATATAGCATTCTCCTAGGCACAAGGCTTTTAAATAAAAATACAATCAAGGAACCTATAATAATAGGGGACTCAGCTATCATAATAGCCACATTGGATGCCAAAAGGGACTTCGAAAGCATAGACATCAAAAAAATCTATCAAAGGATCGGAACAAGTTTTGCAAGTATGGGAAAAATAACCATTAAGCATGTCTTCAGAAACCAAAATAAGGATGCTGATAGCCATGCCAACAAAGTAATTGACAGACCAGTTGGGATTGTCAAAGAGAATAATGAAGTGTACGAAGAAAGTATACCATGACCCCTTCACCCAGTATGAGGATCAAGAAAGAAGATATAGGTCCGAAGAATATCACAAGAAATATTATAGGGTGGAAATAAAAAAGAAGAATCAAAACATCAATTCAAGAAGAAGATTGCATGAGGAAAACAGAGATTATATGTCAACAGTGGTTCTCAATTGTAATCAGCATCGCTGAGAGCACATGATTCTCACAATCCCAAAAAAGATACACTATATGATGAATCAAGAGTTCAACTGTCCTCCTCTCCTGGGCGAATATGGCATTAGTCATGTCAATCACGAACGCCTGGACCATAATGGTATTACAAGTAATAGTCAGGTCTCCACGGACACCTGCGCAGGCTGTAGGCAACCTGAGACAGTATAGAAACCTACAGTAGCAGGTCTCTCCTCCTCCCCGAGACCAATAAATTAAGAACAGCTCGCACTCCTCAACAAAAACCACAAAACACTGAAGAAATGATGGAAAGTCAGAGTGAGGAGACAGATGAAGAATCAATGCGCAGGAACCATTGTATCTCAGAGATCAACAAATGAGGTTGAAGGAAATGAGTGGCCAAGTTTAAATCATGTAGACTGGTGTCATGAAATGAACGGTGGTGATTGACTTAAGTAGTAGCGAAAGAGGAACCTGGAGAAGCCGTCATAATTGTCGATGGTAGAAGATCTACAGTCATTGGGTGCTAACAATCTCGAGTGTTAGTCAAAGGGAAAGGCGGATTTATAAGCAAGAATGGTATTTCAGGATGAGAATAAGTAGTAAGCGGTAATAGGAGGGAGTCATCCGATTCCACTCATTGATGGACACGTAGCAAGAGGGTGGAGTGAGAAAACCGTTTTATCGGATAGGTATTCTCTGTGCGATTTGCCCACCCGAAATCTCTGATAGCCATTGGATCTATCGTGAGATGATCGATGGTGGAGGAGTGACGTGCAAGTTGTTTGATTGGCAATTAGAGGTGTCCGTCAGATTTTATGGAGGAAAATCTATGATGGAGATTGAGCCTGATAAAGGTAACCATTGATAAACACACCAAGGCTATAAAAAAATGGAAAATTCGTGTTTATTCCCACTATTCAAGGATAAAGATTTATGGGTTAAGTCCACATTAACCAAAGTTAAGTGCGGGTATGGCTTTCACGCGAGGCTTAAGGAGATCAAGTCAATATTTGGAAAGTTATCCCACAACATATAACCATGACACCAGTAGAAAAGGGAAAAGAAGAGAACATCTAAATCTCAGGGCCCACATTGGGATCAAGGAAATTACAATCATCATCGAAAAGCAGAGTAAATAAATGGCTTGCAATCCTCTGGAAAAAGTAGAAAAAAAATAGCACCTGCCCAGCTTGCAAGGACAACTATTCCATGATTGGACGCTTCAAATGTATACAACTATAGTTTTTGAAGTTTATAGAAACAGGGTTGTAAAAGTAGTTGTGGGGAACCTACTCCCATTTTGCACACTACTTTTGAACCAACCCTCCTATGAATGTACAAGGAACTAGCTTCCTTTCCCCTTTTTTCCTTTTTTTTTGCAATATATAAAATGTAACTGACTGTGTTAAAAAACAAAAACTATGGCAACTCCTTAGCTAGACAATGAAAGCTGCTCCAAGCTTCTCTACTGCTCTGCGTCACTCTGCAGGGGCTATGTGACCCTTCCCAACTCACTAGCACTTAGTCTACCCCATGAAAATTCTCCCAGAAATGCCTCTTGGCCTTACGTTAGCTTTGCTAGCCTCTGCGTCAGCCCTCAGACCCTCTGCGTCACCAACACTGGCCTCTTTAGCCTCTGCGTAGCTCCTAGCTGCCTCTACATAGCACCCAACTGCCTCTGCGTTAGCCTCTCTAGGCTCTATGTCATCTCTCTAGCACTATCTTTGCCTCTCTGCTATGTATTCTTAGCCTCATGCCAAACTTCCCGTCGTTGCAACAGATCACTGGTTCGATTCTCTCAACAAAACCTTGCTCCAGAAAATCAAATTGGCTGATCAATTTGGTGTATTTGGAATTAACCCTCAAGCCTCCTTTTATACTTTTCCTATTGAGTCTTCAACAACCGAGATTAAGTCCCTAATCAATGGCTAAGATTATATTTGGCTTGATCCTCATTTCATGGAACCTTCTAAACCAAAATTATATTTTTTTTCTCGGTAAAAGTTTAATCTATTAAGGGAAAATATAGTGCAATGAGAAATTACAGCCAAAAAAAGCAGGAACAAGGGCAGCCGGAAAGGATGATCCATCCACCTCGGCCCCTAGAAGAGAAGACAAGACAGAGACGGGAACTAAACATGAAGAGACAAGAGGAGCATAGAAGCAGAGCAGAACAGAGGAATCTACCCAACATGGTTGGAATCAGCTAAACGGCACTTTTTCCCTTTCTTTTTGCCAACTTTAACCCATTCAGGAGAGCATTGCTGGTGAGGCGAGATTTGCAAGCTGAGCTGGGCAGAAGGAGAAGTCTCCTTGTCTGAATCCGATGGAGAAGATTCATGAATCCTTTTCTGTAAGATTGGCTGAACAGCCAAGTCCTCTGGCTCCACCTGGGGCGGATTCTGTGCTTGATTTGCTTCCATATCTTCCGCGGTTTCTTCCTCACCATCCGTGCTGAAATCAAAGTCGTCCATGGGGGGAGGGGTATGAGGCTTCCAGCTCTTAGATTTCTGCTTCGGATTGGCCTTCTTTTTGTGTGTCGGCATCGCTGGACAGGAGCTTTGAAGGTGCCCTGTGTGATGGCAATTCCGGCAACGAAACGTTGTATTCTCGTAGTCCAGGGCCTGAGTCCAATGAAAGTCTCCAATTTTGAGATTGATCTGGTCAGGGAGACCTTTGCTCATGTCTATTTCTACACAGATTCTGGCATAGGTATAGAGGCCCAGTTCCCCTCTTGAGACGTCTGTATCAAGGAGGCGGCGTAGAGCCTTGCCAATTCCTTGGAAAACCGCAAAATGCCATAGATGCGCTGGGAGATTGGGGATTCGGACCCAGATGGGGAGCTTGGTTATGACTGCTGTAGCTGGATCGAAATCTGGGAACCATGGAGTGAGAAATAATCCTTCTGAGTCCCAGAACCAGGGACCAGCAGTAAGGGCTTTTTGGTAGTCCTCATCGAAGGCAAACACTACAATGAAGAAGCCCTTTGAACATAACAGAATCTTGCAGTTGTTGGTCCAGTTGGAGTGGACCCATTGGTAGAGGTCTGCTATACGCGGCCAGAGCCCATTAAACTTGCAAATAATGGCGTGCTCTTCAAACTTTTGGGTTTGGTCATCTAGCGATGGATGCATTATTTCAATGGTGGGGGTTTCCTCCAGTTTGTCCACCAGAAAAGGTTTGGGAGCCTGAACTGGTGGAGCTGTCTTTTCAGGCTTCTTAGCATGGACTGCATCTTTATATGAAAATGCCTTGGCTGTGGATGACTCTCCTGCAGCTCCTCCTCTCAAACGGAGGGTTAAAATAATGGTAGCATCTTTCTTAATGCCGTAAAAAGAAATAGGATAGCAATCTTCAAGTTGTTTACCTTTATGGAGAAGCCTTTGAGCTGCAGAGGGGATCCCCAATTTGATGTTCAGAGTAAGCTTGATACTCTGCACTAGATCCGTCTGGCTTACCCATTGTAACATGGTTTTGCCTGTAATGAGCTTGATTTGTATCTGGAACGAGGAAGAAAACTCTGAAAGCCTCTTTTCCTTGCAGATCTGTGAAGAGAGGAGGCATACGCGTTGGTTGATTTTCGTTTCCTGGATCTGCCTCACGCGCGAAAGAGGCCAACAACCATCCGGAACGAACCCTTCCTTCCCTGAAGCCCCGATCCGAGGAGAAGCAGCTAAGGGTTGTGCGTGGTCGACCTTGGCCGCTGCTCCGGCCTTCTGAAGAGGGCCACCTAAGCCAGATAAGGAAGCAGGGTTCTGAAGCCAGACTACTCCAGAGCCCACTGCAAAGAGATCGGCGTGAGCATCCGAGTCCGCGGTGCCGGCTATCTTGGACAGGATGTCTGGCGAATCTGCAAAGAGGAGAAAGACCTTTAACCTGTGCATGAAGTTCTCGTAACCTTCCTCAGCAGGGGCGCTCAGAAAACTGATGGCGGCCGAGGGCATGGAGCCGGCAAGTCTAGGGTTCGTCCACGGGGAAATGGGGAACCAACGCTGCATAGGAATGAGGAAAGTGAGAGTTTTGCCAGAGCCAGTCTTTGCAGCGCCGAGGACGTCTCGGCCGCAGAGGGCGTGAGGTAGAACAACCCTCTGTATGGTAGTCATATGAGTAAAGTTACCATTTCTGAGACCCCTCTTCGTCTTCTCTGAGAGCGGCAACTGGTCGAATAGCTTCGCACCGACATACGGGACAAAGGCGCCGTTGATGTCACCGGCAGGAAGCTCTGAAACGAGAGGGTTTGTGCCGGAGTCGGGCTTGCCGGCTTCGATTCGGGCTTCCAGGGATTCGATCTCTTGCACTACATCTTGTCGTTTTTCCTTCCGGGCTGCCGTGGCAAACTTGAACTTTTGGGGCGCCTTTGCATTTTCCTTGCCCTTGTTCTTGCCATTCGGATGCTGCGGGAGTCGATCCATGGTCGTCCAGTCGGGATATTCTCCA
>APFE030879086.1:271791-283738 GCA_000404065.3 Pinus taeda
AGACCAAAAGATAAGAATGTCATAGGAACAAAATGGATTTTTAAAAATAAGTTGAATGAAAACGGAGAAGTGATTAGAAACAAGGCCATACTTGTGTGTAAAGGGTATGCTCAACAAGAAGGAATAGACTTTGAAGAAACATTTGCTCCCATTGCTAGACTTGAGGCCATCCGAATGTTCCTTGCTCTCTCAAGCTTTCAGAAGTTTAAAGTATTTCAAATGGATGTGAAGTCAGCATTTCTGAATGGAGACTTAGAAGAAGAAGTGTAAATTGAGCAACCAGATGGCTTCATTCTTGGGAATGATCCAAATCTTGTATGCAGACTAAAAAAGGCTATCTATGGTCTTAAACAGGCTCCAAGGGCTTGGTACTATCGTTTGGACAAATATCTTCATCAACAAGGATTTTCAAAAGGATCAACAGATAGCAATCTTTATATAAAAATTGAAAATGACAAATTGCTAATACTTTTTGTGTATGTAGATGATATTATCTTTGGCAGCAATGAAAAAGAAATGAGTCAAAGCTTTACCTTGGTGATGCAGAAAGAATTCGAAATGTCTTTGCTTGGAGAACTGACATACTTTCTTGGATTGCAAATCCAACAAAATGAAGGCGGTATCTTCTTGTCTCAAACCAAGTACCTCAAGCAGATTCTGGAGAAGTATGGCATGGAAGATTCAAAACTAATATGTACTCCTATGGTTACAGGATGCAGTCTCAGTGCAAATGATGAATCAACAGCAATGAATCAGCCAACCTATAGATCCATGATTGGAAGTCTACTTTATTTGACAGGTACATGACCAGACATCATGCATGCAGTGGGAATAGTTGGAAGATTTCAGGCAAATCCTAAGGAAATTCATCTTCAGGCAGTAAAGAGAATTTTTAAGTATCTTCAAGGAACTCAAAACTATGGCTTATGGTATCCTAGAGATACAGATCTCACTCTTCATGCTTATACAGATGCAGATTGGTCTGGAAGCGTGGATGACAGAAAGAGCACAAGTGGTGGTGCACTCTTTATGGGTTCTAGATTAGTATCTTGGTTCAACAAGAAACAGAGTTCGATTGCTTTATCTACAGCTGAAGCGGAATATGTAGTTGCTGCATCTTGCTGCACTCAACTCCTTTGGATGATGCAGACCTTGCAAGACTTTCAAATCACTTGTACACCACCTATCTCCATCTTATGTGATAATACAAGTGCAATCAGCATTTCAAAGAACCCATTCATGCATTCGAAGACCAAGCACATACTGATCAAGTACCAGTTTCTCAGGGAACAAGTGATTGAACAAAAGGTCAAGTTGGAGTATGTTCCTTCTAAGGAACAAGTTGCTGATATTCTCACCAAACCATTCCCCAAGGAGACCTTTGAATACCTCAGGCAAAAGCTGGGGGTAGTTGATGCATCATCTTGTTGTTGAATCTCATCTGTTGGTTGTACACGAGGTTTATATGTGGTATACGCGTACATTTGCTGGTTTATGGATTGGTTGTAGATCGATGGCACAGGTTCAGGGGGAACACATATAATGCATTGTTGGCATTATGGTAGCACAAAAGGAGAACATGGATGTTGATCTGAACATGGCTGCAATATGTCTCTATCTCTTTCATGGTCATGGTGGATTGTGGTTCTTCTTGAAGAAATTTATGGTGGATTATGGATCTGGTCTAGAGGAGCATTATCAGCAGAGAAAAGACTTAAGCATGTTCTCAGGGGGAGCATAACCCTTTGCCCTTGATGTCAAAGGGGGAGGATGACATTGAGGATCTTGAGGTTGCCATCAAGTCCAAAGGGGGATATTGTTGGCATTATGATTTTGGTTTGGCTATATGGTACAGGTGTTGTACTTGATGGCAACTCACTCTTGTGGCAGATCTCAGTTCAGGCACTCAAATTCATGGAAATTAAGATACCCACAGGTAATCCTAGAAGAAGCTGCGGACCCGTAGGTACACCGACCAAGGAGTGCGTACATGCTCGCAGGTGATACGTTCAGAAGGTGCGGACCCCAGTTTCACGCTCTCCAATGCATAAAAGCGCGTGCACGTGGGAATCTTCATGAATTGTTCATGGTATTAGTCGACAGTTTTTGATCAAATGGTTTTGGTCTGTGGTATTGCATCCAAAAGTATTGATCCCAAGTATTGGGTTCATGGTATTGTGTTATTATGGTTTTGGACCATGGTATTGAGAAAGGCTTGCCTATAAAAAGGAAAGGAGATCTCTTGGCCACACACTTGTGAAATTTGAATATCTTAAGATCTGAAATTTTGGGTGTTTGGTTTTAAAAGCTAGATCTAAATCAAGGAGATAACTTAAGGTGAATCTATTGACATGTTGTGATCTCTTGGGCGCATGAATAGATCTGTGGATCTGACTGACTATGGCACATTGAAGGACTATAAATTTGGCCCTAATCAGAAGTCTGCAGGTGATCTGAAGGCGCAGTGCGGGGGAACACAGCACAGTAAAAAGCTCACTGCGGGGGTATGCAGCACAGCCAAAGGCGCAGTGCGGGGTACGCAGCAAAGGAGAAGGCACAGTGCTGGGCGCACACAGCACAGAAAAAGGTGAAGTGCGAGGTATGCAGGAAAGCAGAAGGCACAATGCGGATGTACGCTGTAAGTCAGAAAGTAAAGGTGCGGATCTAAAGAAAAGTACGCAGAGCAGAAGAACGACCAGTGCGGATCAGCGCAGTTCAGACTCATAAGAGCTACGGATATACGCAGGCCCCTGTTGGTGAAGTTGTGGTCTTATCTTGAAACATTTGTTGACTGTCTTTTATCTATTGCTGCAGAATTCTGGGTTTAGATGTCTAGTATTACCTTTCTGTTTACAACATTCTGAAGAATTGGGTGATTCATTGGTTCATTGTATAAGGAGATTGGGTGATTTACATGTACTTGATGTTATTTGATGTTCATGAATCCAGTCTGAAAATTTATGAAACGTGATCCTTAAAGAAGTAAAAGAGCTAAGGGGGTTGTAGCTCCCTTTCAGGAGAGATTGGAAAATGAGAGAGAGTTGTAGCTCTCTGCAGGTTGCAGCCTGCGTACTGGTAAAGGACTGCACCAGTGCAAAATCATTGTAAAAGAAGTTTCTAATTGAAAGAAGATAGAGACATATTGCAGCAGGTGGTTTTCACCCACATTGGGTTTCCACCTTATATCTAGTGTTCTTTGGTGTGACTATATGTTTTTCTTGTTTCATGCTCATTATTATATGGTACTGACATACAAGTTAATGATCAATATCTAAATATTAAATTAAGGAAGTCATAGAAAAAGAATTTGATAATATTGATTCACCCCCCCCTCTCAGTATTATTTCCAATAAGGCAGCCTCAAGCTCTATGCAATTCTAGACAGTAGTACTTGGTCACTGAGGGTTGAGACTGTGCAGTGCGGCTCAACAGAGGTCCTGCTGATGGAGGGTGGTCCGGTCGACAGATCTTCAGAAAAATGGTTAAGTGGGTGAGCAAGTGAAATCGTGAATACATGACCTTGCGAACACACACTCAAAATGACTTGACCACAAGATACCTCAAACCAACTCGACAACATGTCTAAGTGTGCTTAACTGCAGGAATGTCTAATGGTGAAAGCGACAAGTGTGAGTGTGAGTGTGATATATTTTTACATAGAGAACACAACTCAAACACAAACCTTCAGCATCACCAGAACAAGGTCGCAAGAATCACATAACAATCAACATGTCGAAGAAAACAATTGGTCAAATAAGTAGAGAGGAAGCAAGACATGTAGAGGAAACACATGAAATAAATTTTTGTGTTTGCACACATGGATATTAATAAGGACATGATGATATGACAATGACAATGACAAGCAGTCTTGCAAACTCAACTAAGAGGTGTACTTCGAAAGGTGTTCTTTACTTACCATACTTACCCTTGAGATGATCATGCATCTGACGGAGTTTGCATGCAGTCTTGATCTTTTTCCATTACTTGGTCTCTTGGTCCTTGTCCTCGACTCCTTGGGACTGATCTCAACATGTCACCTTTTTCTATATTCACTAAGCAATGGATCATCTTGGTTTTAGGGGGAAGTGACTACTATCGGAATGAGGCCATGGGAGTCCTATTTGTGCAGTTTGTGAATGCAAGACCAACAGGGAAGCTTGGACAAAACTGTGAATTTTTTAGGCACATGACACTGCTGTGGAATGGGGGTCCTAGGGGGACACCTCTACATGATTTCTGAGTGCAATGCAACTTGGGCAGATGAGAGGCAATACCTTGCAGTTTCTGGGTGCAAGACAAACTGAGCTACTAAGGGACAATACTGCACAATTTATGTTGACATTGGGTTCTGGCTGTGGAAGGACACTGGAGGAAACCACTGCGTAGTTTTGGATGCCAATGGATGTTGGGGTCTCTGTGCACTGTGGGGTTTAAGCAGGCAAGGGAGGAAGCTTGATGGTTGTAGAAGCAAAGTGCAAATTTCTGAGAAGCTGGATGAGGCTAGGTTGCTTGGGAAATGGCTAAGTGTGAGATTAGTGACACATATGTAAAAAATGATAGGAGTCAACTAAGTTCGCACATGAACACTTAGTGACACAACGTAGACCATCCAGAATGCATAAGACATACCTTTCTTGATGCAACAACCTTCGTGACAAGAGTGGGTGAAGTGAGTGTGAAACATGTCTATGTGATGACAACCAATCTTATGCACACAATACCCTTCAAGGAAAAAATGCATTTCCTTTGTATGACAAACAAAAATCCCTATGCCCAAAGATGACACATGTTGCATGAGGATGAGATCATGAAGATTTCTTAGGATCAATGAGGGGAAGCTTGAGATCATTAGGTTACCAACATGTTACCAAGGATGATCGATCGCAGGATCCAAGGTAGGCTCTGAAATTTGCATGCGAGCCAAAATTTTGGAGGGTGGATGTAGTCACTACATCATTGGCGACACACTGGTAGAACTCCAGCTCCTTGTATGGACCTTGTTACGTGAAAATTGAGTCTAACCCTTCCGAAAGTATTGTTCAATTCTTTGATCGTAATGGCTTCCGTACTAGCTGGTGTGAAAGATTTTTTCCCTGCCATTCTCTTGATCAGTCAGCACACATTCCAAGCCAAGTGAACTTAGTTGCTTCGATTGGGGATGAAGGGTATATTGATGCACAAGTAATATAACTGTTAGAGTTTAATTTTCATCTCTGGTGTTGCTCCGCTTCTAGCAGGCCTGGACAATACCCCGACAGAGTCACATAGGAATACAAGAATCGCTCTGTTGCCAGTGAGCCTGGCCAGTTTCTCGGTGGAGTTACTTGCATCACCTCTCTATACATGAAGCCTTTATCTTCTTTTTCCTTATTTATTTTCTCAATTTTTTCGTATTTTCATTTATTTTTTTCAAGAACTGTGCATAGGAACTTATTTATTTCAGAGGTGGAAGAGGGATCCTAACTTATTGAGAGAAGAAGAGGTTGTTCCTTCAGAGAAGTACGTTATATATACCTTTGACTTACTTGTTAAGGTTTTACCCCTCAGCTTACTCTACTTGACCGAGTTGACAAGGGTTAACCCAAAAGAACCGGTTAGAGTAGGTGGTACAAGTTAACAGTGCAGGCATTGTGTTTTCACCAAGACTCACTCTAAATAGAACGCATTTTCCATCAAGGCATCATTGACTGAAGATGACAAGCTCTTCATAAAGAGAGAGGACAACATATAACCAAGTGTTGATAGTTGTACAAGTCCTCTTAGATTTTCCTAGCTTGTCTCAAGAGCCAAGCACAATTTCATGTGAGGTTAACCTATAGATACAAGCAAGCAAAGAAAAGAAAAAGAAAAGAACATAAGTAAATTGAGAGCCAATAAGAAAGCCAAGCAAGCAAGATAGAAAACCAAATTGAGTAAGAAAGAAAACAAACATGCAAACCAAAAAGTAAAGCAAAGCAAAAGAGAAAAGACTACTCCTACTCCTACACTAAACAGTGCATGGGCCTACTCACACGAAGTGATATTTCCAATGCAACCACCGGCACATTAGCTGGCCCATGCTGGCGAAGGCATGAAAAATATGCATGTACACCAGTGAACAAGAAAAATTGATTAGCTAAGACCAACAAACTCTGAGTTCTAAAACATCCACAAAAAAGAAAAGAGAAAATGCACAAGATAGAAATTCTACGGACTTAACATGGTGCCATGGCACATTCATGTAGATGATAAGCATGCACACTCTCTTGACTGTGATAGACAAGAAAACATGAGAAAGAGATACAATTTATGCCTTGCAAGTGTGCTTTCTATGTATTATTCCTCCAATGCATGAGCGATGGGATCATGTGATTTGATTGGAGGAAGTGAAATCTATGTGTTGGGTTGATCTTCAATGCGATGCAGAGAGTGATGAGGAGCCTTGGGTGTTTAAATTTTTTTTTGATCAGAATTGGAACTAACCTTTGAACAATAAGGGCCTATCATAACTATCATCCCAGGCTGAAGTGCCTCGACAACTAGCAGGGTTTCCATCTCGTCGATAGATAGATCATCGGAGACCAGTGGGTTATAAATATTATCAACAAGTGAATTAACACATTGATCAAATGAAGAAGTACGTAGATTACGACAACTAGGATTAGAAAATTCAGCATGTTCGTCAGCATCCTCGTGATTTGATGAATCATTCAGAGGGGTAAAAGAGAAATAAGGATGTTCATCCTTTGTGTTTTTAGAAATGACATATGACAGATGGGACAGATTTTCAGAGGAATATGTGTCCTCTCCGTAATGTAATGAAAAAATAACGTCCTGTGTGTCCTGTGAATGATCAGAAGTAGAAAAATCTGGAGATGAGTTTTCACAGGGAATATCAATAGTGGCAGAATCACAAGAGATGTCAGGATAGAGAGGATGAGGTGCAAATGGAAGGGAGACATCCTTCACCGTGTGTTCTTCTTCAAATTCCTGCACACACTCGTCATGAATGATATAGTAGGTTGGCTTCACAACATTGACTCCTTTGACAACTTGATCCTTGTTCACGACAAGTGTGGAGTCCTGAATGGAAGAACACAAGACAGTACAATCTAGAGAATCATCAAAATGAGGGGACATAGGTTAGGGTAACAAGTCCATATGACAACTAGTAGGCTTGCAAGCCAAATATTCACAAATATCAAGAGAAGGTGGGGTAGGAGGATGTGACAGTTCAAAAAAAGTGCGTGCACCTTCCCCTACCTCACATTGCGAAGCTAGAGTTGTTTAATGAGAAGAGGATGGACAATCACTTGTGACATTGACCTCATCTGTCTTAGATTTGATATCCTCAACACCGACATATGCTGGGATGGGTTTGAATGATTCTAAGAATTGTGTATCTTTGGATATCTAAAGAAGATACTTAAATCTTCCATCGAGAAATCCCCAATCAGTTTCATCTTTAGGAAATCGATATGCAAGATTACAAAAGAGTGTGTGAAATTTCTCAATGGATTCAACAGGTGCTTTCCGTAATTTCATAATTTCTTTATTGAGTGCTTTACGGTCAAAATGATTGAAAGCACAGTCTATCTCTGGGATCATATGATTGAAAGAGTGAATAGATTTTTCGAATAGCGTGGCACACCAATGCAGTGGGTGCCCTCGAAGCATGTATATGAACAATGCACATGTCATGTAATATTCAAAGATTTCATGCCTTTCATAGGAGCCTACAATGCCAACTGCGTGTCTAACGAGGGCTACTTTGCCTCCACCATTGTATGTGTATTGTGACAAGAAATTCCAATGCTCCTTCAAGATTTAAAATTTGTTTTGATAAGACATACACTTTGGAGGAGAAATTATGTGATTAGTCATGATAAGGATGTAGAGATTCAAAATAGATAGTGAGGACTTAGTTTGTGATATGGCCCCTGTAGTTCCATAAATGTTGACGATCTTGGACCCGCCAACATTAAGGGGATATCCTTGATATGAAGGCCCAACTAGACCTCACATAATTTAGTGTAGGAGTCCCATCTAGTACAATGGCCCAGTTTCCATTATTTTAAAGATATGCCTTAGCTCTTACTTGTCAGTACATGAGAGTGGTTTACCTAGTCTTCAAACATCGAGGTTCGCATGCTTGGTGAGTGCATAGTGTTGCTTGTGTCATGGTTCTTTCACTGCAGAGGGAGAGGGTGAGAATGATTCTCAAGTCGAAAGGGAATACTCCCAACTTTTTTAGAGACACCCAACACAACAGGATAGGCGCATCTTCTGGCGGAGTAGTCCACATGGATGTGGTAGTTACAAACACAAGGTGAATAGATAGCACGTACAACACCTAGTAGAATAGTCCACACAAGTGCGACGATCGTTATAAATTTTTTATGAGAATTAATATATCGAGTGTCCAGTGGAATAGTCCACAGAAGTGAGAAAACGTTAACAATATGTACTAGAACAACTGAAATAGTTCAAGTGTCTTAATACAGGTTAAAGCAACATGAATTACAACCGTCCAAAAAATAGTCTTACAAACAAATAAAATACATGTGTGAAAACATTTTGGCTTGTTAACAAGGTTCTGAATTAAGTGAAAGTTATAAGACACATCCGTACACCATTACATCACTAATCCCAATAGCGGGGCGTTGGAGCCACTGCTCGCTCCTCAAAGAAAATACTACAAACTCTCAAGGCTATGTGGGAGGAGCCAAGGTGAAAATTCCTTTGCATGTACAAATGAGGGGTATAGAAGCCAAGGGTGAAACTGACCCTTGTGACTGTTCGACTTCCTTCATGACTATTCGACTTACATGATTCTTTGACTTCATCCATGGGTCTCTTGGAATTCCAGATTACATTACATTGATTACATAGTTATGACCCAAAGTAGTTATGTGGTTGAGGGGACTCATGACACAACTTGACATGACGCTACAGGTATGTACATGTTGGATGTGTTTTTCATGTCGAGCTGCTATGCTACTGAGTGATGAGTGTGCCCGTGGTGTACCATAGCTTCACCTCCACATGGAAGAGTGTGTGGAGTCTTCAATGGTCTTGGTGTTCAATTGATAGTTCATGCATGCGCATGTGTCTCCTTCACTTGCTACTTGGTATGATTTGTGTGTTCGTCCAACATGAGCAAGTCTTCTAGCACGTGCTCCTTGTTCATCCCGTTTGATGTCACACCATGTCTCATCCATGTACTTTTTTATGCAATCACTCATGATGAGACAACATCAAATCTAGAAATCCCTAGTCTACCATGATGCATTTTCTTTCATTTTCGGGTGCAGCTGTTTGGGAGAGAGGACAAGGCTCTAAATAAATGCATAACACATGTCAGGCTAGGATGTCAAGCTCTAGGGAATTGTCGAGAAAAATTGCATAGATGTCACTGGGAAGTTTGGATGAGGAGTCCCAAACAACAATGACATTCTGCGGGATTTGGCTCAGCTGGGAGGTAGAACTATGCAATTTTTCTGGGGAAGGTAGGGCGGGTAGTAGAGAACACTAGCAGTGAAAACTACACATATTTTCAGGGGAGGCTAGGAGTGGGCTGCAGGAGCTTGATGGCCAAAACTACATAGAACTAGGAGTTAGTCATACTGAACATGTCTGTGTAGTTTTTGGGCTTAGCGGGGTGTTGGATAGTTGGTGGACAGTCCAAGAAAGCTGCGTAAATTTCAAGAGGAGCAGCAGGCTAATTGGCAGGGGGAATAACTGACAGAATTGCATAGTTTTCAGAGACATTGCAGTAAGATATAGTAGGTACCTATCCCTCTTGTCTACACAAATTCTTCAGTCAGTAGAGGCAGACATGCTGACAACTTCTGTGCAATTTTTGGGAGGAGTGAAGCCCGAGGTCACCGCCTAGTCAAACTCTTCGGTTGACCAATGAGAGGCTTGATGGATTGGCTTGCTAGCAGTGTAGATTGAGATGGATTCTTGGGAAACTTTTGTGTTGTTCTAGGTGACAGTTAGGCAGGTCAATTCCAGGATTGTGCAGTGCAGATTGCCTAGGAGGTAGCCTCAAGCTCTGCACAATTCTAGGCAGTAGTACTTGGTCATTGAGGGCTGAGACTGTACAGTGTAGCCTAGTGGAGATACGGCTGATGGTGGATGGTCCAGTTGACAGATCTTTGGAAAAATGGTTAAGTGTGTGAATGAATGAACTCATGAATATATGACCTTGCTAAGACACACACTCAACATGACTCGAAGACAAGATACCTTAAACTAACATGAAAACATGTCTCAATGTGACTAACTGCGGGATTGTCTAATGATGAATGTGATAAGTGCGACACTTTAGATAGACCTTCGGACGGCCTTTTCGACATTTGCATGAAAGTGCTTACAACATCATGTGTGAGTGTGATAGATATTTACATAGCTGACAAAACTCAAACACAAACTTTCAACATCACCAGAAAAAGGTCACAAGCATGACATAGAAATCAACATGTCGAAGAAGACTGTTGGTCAAACAAGCGAAGAGGAAGCAAGACATGTAGAGGACAAACATGAAAAAAAAAATTGTGTTTGTGCACATGCATGTTACTGAGGATAGGATGATATGACAATGACAAGCAGTCCTGCAAACTCAACTAAGAGGTGTACTTTGAAAGGTGTTCTTTAATTACCATACTTACCATCGAGATGATCATGCATCTGACGAAATTTGCATGCGATCCTAATATTTTTCCATTACTTGGTTTCTTGGTCCTTCTCCTTGACTCCTTGGGAGTGATCTCAGCATGTCACCTTTTCCTATAGCCACTGAGTTATGGATCAACATAGTTTTAGCGGGAAGTGATTACTACCGGGATGAGGCCATGGGAGGCCCATTTGTGCAGTTTGTGAATGTAAGACTGACAAGGAATCCTTGACAGCATTGCACATTTTTTAGGCACAAGACACTACTGTGGGATGGGGGTCTTGGGGGGACTTCTCTCCGCAATTTTTGAGTGCAGTGCAGCCCGAGCAGCTAAGAGACAATACTGCACAGTTTTTGGATGCAAGGTAGACTAAGTAGCTGAGGGAGAATACTACACAATTTCTGTTGACAGTGGGTTCCAGTTGGGATGTTGGGGTCTTTGTGCATTATGGGGTTTTAGCAAGCAAGGGAGCAATCTTGATGGTTACAAAAGAAAAGTGCAAAGTTCCAGGAAGTTGGATGAGGCTAGGTTGCTTGGGAATTGGCTAAGTGTGAGATAAGTGACACAGATGTAAACAATGATAGGACTCGACTTGTTTTCACGTGGACAATTAGTGACACAACATATACGATCGAAAATGCATAAGACATACTTTTCTTGATGCAACAATATTCGTGACAAGAATGCATGAAGTGAGTGGGAAACATGTCTATGTGATGAAAACCACTCCTATGCACACAATTCCCTTGAATCAAAACAATATTTCCTTTGTATGACAAACAAAAATCCCTATCCCAAAGATGACACATGCTGCATGAAAATGATATCATGAACAATTCTTAAGATCGAGGAGGGGAAGCTTGAGATCATCAGCTTACCAACAAGTGAATAAGGACGATCATGTTGGGTCCCTATAATACTAGTGATTACCCCATTACTATTGTAGTTGTATCCCTTATTAATATTTTTGTGCCCCTATTGTCACCATATTGTTATTACTGTGCCCCATAGAATCCCTCTATTGTTATTTTTGTGCCTTTATATTATTATTGTTAGGTTGGCTTGGTTATATTGTGACTCCTTAGAATCATATATATAGAAAGGAGGTTTTGTCATTTGAATCATCCAAGAATTGTTCATTTATGTAATATAAAGGAGGTTTCCCCCTCGAAGAGGCTGAATTCTAAGATGTTAATCTATCTTTTCTATATTTTTGTGAGCTAGTTTCATAACATTTGGTATCAGAGCTTTGAATTCTAGGGTTTCGTTGCTCCAAATAGGTCATCATG
>APFE030879086.1:288153-301508 GCA_000404065.3 Pinus taeda
CTCATCTTATCATCCTCAATCTGATGGGCAAACTGAGATAGTAAACAAATGTTTGGAAGGATATCTTCATTGCTTTGTATCTGATAAACAGACACAATGGCTCAAATGGTTGCCTCTGGCTAAATGGTGGTATAACACTTCCTTCCATACAACAACAAAAATGACCCCATTTATGGCACTTTATGGATATCAGCCACCATCCATCACATCATATTTAAGAGAAAGTTATAATGTTCAAGAAGTGGAATATCACATCGAACATCAACAAAAGTCCTCCAACTCTTAAAGGATAACCTCGTGTTGGCACATAATAGAATGAAACAACAGGTAGATCAACATCACAGCGAAAGAATTTTTGATGTAGGTGATTGGGTATTCCTACGGCTACAACCGTATAAGAAAATGTCCCTCCAGAAAGCTCAGAAGGATAATAAATTATTTCCAAAGTATTATGGTATGTGTTAGAGTCGGTCTAGTAGCCCTCCATCAGCAATCAAAACTCTTTGCATTTTCATAAGTAGGTCTCTCATCAGTGTCATCTCATTGCATTCCATTAGGCATGCCATAACCCTGATGGAGGAGCCAGTGTCTTTATTCCCCTCTTGGCACTGTTCGATCAAGTTGTTTCTGTCAATAAACTCTTTCAAGGTTACTTGTCTTATTTGGAGGTCAAAAGTCATAGGTCTAGGATTTAGGTTCATTTTGTCTTTGAGGTCATGTCTTTAAAAGTCAATAAATGCCCAGTAGGCCAGAGGGATGACTATCAAAGTATTTCTTCAAAAGATTTCATCTTGTACAACTAATTTTTACCTTGGATTTAAAAACCCTGTTTTTAAAGACAAGGTCATTTTCTCATTTGTAAAGGTTGAAAAAAATCATCGAAAGTAGTATGCAGCCCTGGTCCCCCTTTGCAAGATTCCTCAGAAGCTATCCTGCAAAAATTTTAAGAAAAAGCATCAGTTCAACCAATTTCAGGACAAAAGGAAACCATAAAGTCAGTAGCATTTAAATTTTGAAAAAGTGTCAAGTTATAAACATTAGAAAGAGGGTTTGAGGGGAAATTAATTTAAATCAAGCCTATAAAGCCCCTCTCTCCCTCCATTTGATCATCATTTGCCTCAAAGCAATAGTGAAAAGCAATTTGGAGAAAAAATCAGGCGAAATTGCAGAGAGGACCTGCGCGCGACCCGTCCAGACCTGCACACGACCCGTCGGGAATTCACCTACAACAAATTGCTTGCAAACTTCAAAACGACCCCAAATCTCCTCAAGTTTGCAGGTAGGCCTTTAATAATTAATGTTTTTTGCTTGCTAAAGCAAAATGATCATGGAAAATGTGCATAAATACCATCAAGTTGAAATGGGAAATTCATGTGTATTTAGCTTAAAAATGTCAAAGGCAGGGTTTTGTTTTGTTGTTTTCAAGGTCATCCTTTTCACCCCCACTTTTTCCCCACATCCCTTTACCACCTCCCATATCATTTCTACCTAATCTCCCTACCAAAAATACCAAAAGCCCTAAAACACCACCCCTATCCCTAAAATTCAAAAACATAACCCCATGTTATGATTTCTTCCCCAAATTCCCTTTTTCATATATTTTCCCTTTGTTCCCTCAAAAGGTCTCATCCCTAACATATCCCTTGTGTTATTTGTCCCCTTGAAGCAGCATTTCAAGAGGTAAAATAGCAGGTCATTTGAGCAGAAGCAGCAGTACATTTCAGCCACTTTGCTCTTGAAACCATGTCAGAAACTGAAACCGACTATGAGCAAAGTGATGACCGTGAGTCAACACCAGAGGTTGAGGTACAAAGGAGGATGGGTGGTAAGGGTGGTCATCATGTGAGAGAGGAGCCCACCTCTTTGACCTATTTGCAGGCTTGTCCACTTGTAGTCACATGTTTCCGCTATCAATCATGTTATGAATTTTGCGAGAGGATTTCTCAAATTCAGCATCACAGGGAATTGGTCCGCTTGTTTGTTTTGCATTTGTGTGACGGGCATGTAAATCTTGCAGGGGTGGATTTTTCATTGACACCTGAGATGGTTTCTCAAGCAACGGGGATACCTAATGTTGGAGAAGAGTGGAACAAGCGCAAACTATTGGACATATTTCAGTATGAGCCTTACATTAAACCTGAATATATGAGGTACATGACTGGTGTATTTCCTTTCAGATTTTTGAAGGATGAGTATGTTCCCTTGATGAGGCTCATCATGCGCTATTTCACCTGTGAGGGCAGATTTTCACGTTTGTTTTCATACCATATTCGCTTGTTGATACATTTCACACGGGTACGGATGATGAACATACCATTTTTCATTTGTCGGAATATTGAGAAGATGGTGCCATTGGTGCCAAGAAAGAGTCCAGCACAGCAACATAGGAGCATTTACCATTATGCTTTCATCAAGATTGTGGTCATGCATCAGTTGGCCCAGCAGGGTATCCCATGGGAGGATTTCATCTCCCGAGATTTCTTCATAGCGTCACCACCACCCCCTGAGTTTGTTCATGAGGAGGGAGGACCTTCACAGCAGCATGATATCCCCGAAGTTAGACATGTCAGCTCTCCTCTGTTGGTCACATATCAGAGAGGCCACAGGGGCCTTATTTGCATCAGCTCGGCGAGTATTATCTCCACATCAGGTGGAAGGGGCCTCATTTCCGACAGCAGCACAGGTATCAGAGAGGGGCAAGTAGCCCATGATTGAGGAAGGATTGTCAGGTGATCTAGATATTGACATCATTGATCTTGACGCCTGTTCTCCTAGCTCAGAGCTTAAGGAGATCATCCGAGAGAAAAGGACCGAGAATGAGTCGCTGCACAAGAAACTACAGATGGAAAAATGGGTAATCAACTATTTATAGCAGCACAATAAACAGTTGGAGGATGAGCACGAGCTTTATGAGCAGCGGAGGATTCGTGAAGACCGGGAATTAGCCCGTAGGAGACCCGATGATTTGACACCCATAGATCGAGAGTCCATGCTTCTCCGGGTCAATGCTCATTTGGAGAGGTTGTTGGCCAAGGCCAACAGAGATAAGGACCTGCTCTGGAATATGAAGAACCAGTATTGGGCCTGAATGCACGTATTCAAGGCAAGAATGAAGGTGCTCCAAGGACGGTTGGCCAAGGCACTCAAACGAAGAAAAAGGCCCGATCCCCTCCACATCTTGGCTGAGGCTTCCTTGAAGGAGCATGGTACTAAATGACTCAACCTCAGCACAAATTTCAAAAAATTTGAGCATTTTTGGTTACTTGTGAATTTTTGGTCAAAAAACAGGTTTTCTCCACCAACGGGTTGCGCACCGTATGCGACCCTTTTGATTGGGAGGTCCATTTTAGGAAAAGTTTGCATTTTTGGATTTGTCATGCAAAAATACACTTTCTCAGCAAACACCAAGAAATTTCACCAAGTTTTGAGCCTCCAGAAGGTCAAAAAACAAGCAAAAAATGACTTTCTGCCACCTTTTTGACACACAGGAAGCAGTCTTGGGAGATTGCAATTGTTGAGGGGCAAATGGACACCAAATTCAGAAATTCCACTTGTGTTGGAAACTAGACATCCAGACCTTTCCAACAAGCCCACTTTTGCCTCATTTGGACACCTGGAAGTGCCTCAAAAATTGCTTCAACGGTGCGCGACCCTTTCAGAATCAGTGCGCGACCCGTTGGGCAATTTTCACAGAAATTGTACCTACAGCTCAGCAAAACGCAGTTTTGACTAGGTTTGACTTTTTGGAGTGGATTTTTATCCTCCTTGATGTAAATGATGTAATTTTATGATACTTTGACACTTATTTATCTCTTCTAGAAGATTCATTCATGAAAAAGGTAAAAATTTAATGAATGAATTGGTTTCCTAGCTTATAGAGGCAAGTTGTTTTGACTGCCTAGATTTTAGTGCTAAGTTTGGAATTGGTTGAAACAGCTCCTAGGATAGTGAGCTCGACCCCTAGAGGCAAGGAAAGATGTTAGCTTGCCTATATTATGTACTTTCTTAGTCATTTTCATGGTTGGACTCTTGAGGGAGAAAAGCTTCTATTGTATTACTGATTGTATTACTGCATTTTGGCAAAGGAAGAAAGACCAGGGTTTTGCAGTCCTTTTTGGGATTCTTGTGGTTACATGTATTGATGGTGTGTTTCTCTTTGTACTTGTAATTTTGTTATGTGAATCATCTTCTTACTTTTTCTTCTGCAAATTAGGCAAATGAAGTGATAAGGTAGAATTCATGGTTGCTATGCTCTGCCTTTAAGTTTGCTTAATATCAATGTTTTCAGCTGTTTAAGGAGAATTCAAAGTGATTTCTTTCTCTCCTTAGCTCCTCACCAGTCATTCTCATCCATCCAAATATTTCAAAGGCATCAATACAGTCTCCTACCTCGCCCCAAAGAACCCCCTGCAAAAACTGCGTCCAATCCCCGCACCCAAAATTGCATTTCCCCAATTTTCCACCAAAACCGTAAAAATCCCAAATCAAAGCTTTTTATCAGTTTACTAGCCTAAAATCAGTGTTCTTTATTCATTGTCTCAGCCCGTTGAAGACCTTTTGCCGAGATAGACCGGAGAGAGCCCTCTCCTGCCCCGTAGGGCTAGCTACGAGGCTAAGTGGTTTGATGTTGCATTGGAGTTTACCTTTTTCAACCTAGGTGAAATTTCAAGCGCTAAAATACTGGCGAACATACTGGGGAGAACAAACTTGTTTGTGGATTGATGTGTTATTTTCATAAGTCTTAGACGGAGTCTGAAGATATGTCAGGTAGCTTTCGAAATGCTTTTGATTTGCATAAGCACAAGTAGATAAATGTTGCTTCAGTCAATCTCCATGAGCTTGTGAATGCAACACTTCGATTGCATTTTACCCCAGTGTATTGTAAACTCTAAACTTTTGGATGATTAGTTAAGAGTTTTCACAGGCTGATTGGTTTATTGTTCCTTGATATCCAAACTGGCTTCCGATTCTGGTCATATATTCAAATCTCATTCATGTCCACCTATTTTTAAGTATCTCGAAGACATTGATTTTGACGAGAGTTTTGAGTTGTCCTTGTTCAAAACTAAATCTGAAAGTGCACTTGATTCTCTAGTTCCCGACCCTGATTTTGCTACTGCCCTTGACATTGAGAGACACAATAAATTGATTGACAATTTCATCCTAAGATCTCTTCAGTCAGATATTCACGCTACCAGTCTTGCTGAGTTCGTTGAGCATATATCTATCCATATTAGATCTACTATCACAGTGCATGAGCAGACCAATCCTCCTCTTATTTATATTTCTCCTATAATCACTTATCTAGAATCTACAGTTGGTTCGCCCTCTACATCCCATACCACTTCTCCTCATACTCCTCCTCATGTTCCTCATACTCCTCCTCATATTCCTCATATTCCTCAGATTCCTCATATTCCTCATACTACAGCTGCACCTATTCCACCTGCTCCCCCTAGACCCAATCTACCTAAAGCAACGGCTGCCCGATTTGCTCCCCTTGCTCTTCCCCAAAATCTGCATGATATGCCAGCTGACTACCAGAGTAAAATCCCTATGTTTGATGGAACTCCTCAAAGTGTCTCTGCTCAACAACATATTGACAAAATGACAACTTTCTTTGATCTATATGAGATAGATGAAGAAGATGTTACCATGCGGTTGTTCGTGCAAACATTTGGAGGAGAAGTTAGAAAGTGGTTCAGAGGTTTGACAGCCGAGAGTATCACTACCTTAGAGGCACTTCAAAGGCAGTTTTTAGATCGTTGGGAAATCAGAAAGGATCCGCTTCAAATTAATGCTAAATACAATAACCTCAAGCGCAATCATGGCGAGTCCATTCAAGATTACATTATCAGATTTAACACAGTTTACAATGCTATTCCAGATGACTTAAGACCATCTAGAAAATCTGCACTTCTCAAATTCCCGGATGGCTTTGATCCAGAGATGGCTTACTCATTAAGAGATAGATATCCTCCTACCTTGGAGGATATGCAGAAAATTGCTGTCAGCGTTGAGGCAAACTTGAATGATAAGAGATCAAGAATGAAGGCTGAAAAGCGAGTCATAATCAAAGAGGAAGCATCTACATCAGATCAGCTCCTCCGCGACGTTGAACAGATTAAAAGAGCACTTCAAAATATTCATCTTGACAAGCCGGAGCCTCAGATTCCTAATCCAAATTTTAGAGGTCCGCAATAGCCCCAATATAGAATCAAACAGCGTGAAACAAGGGCACAAGAAACAGCAGTTCAGCAGCAAATTAAACCTCCACTTCAGCAAAATTTTGTGAGCCAAGAATCCGAGGATGAAGGTGATACGGTGGGAGAAAATCACTTCTTCACCCCTGATGATTTTCCCACTTATATTACAGAAGAGGAAGAGTTGGCGAGTAACTCCATCATCCCCCAAGATGAGCATTATATCTTGTCAAATGATGCAGCGCTTGAAGAAGAATCAGAAGAATATCAAAGAGGGTACTTGAATGGTTTATCAGCTCAGCAGAATCAGCAAAGACAATTGAGAAACGAATTGTTCCCATAAATCCTATTCAGAAGAAAATAGATGGTTCAGCAAAGAATGGTTCAGCTACCCCACAGAAGAAAGGGAAAGAGATAAGTGATCCTTCAGCAGGTCAATCATCATCAGCAAGAAAGATAGATCAGCCATCAAGCACACCGAGAGATAAAGATGAAAAAAGAGACAATCTGGCCAAAGAAGGTGAGAAGGTTTCAGTTTTCAGTTTGGAGAATGAAATTTCAAAGTTGAAAGTGTCCATTCCTTTGATGGAAATCATGAAGAACAGCACTTACCGTGGCCAAATCTCCAAGATGCTGAATTTTGATCCAATGCTAGACACGGTGAATGTAGAAGATGATCAGCCGGAATTTATTTTTGGCCCCGCTTTAAATGGTGAGTCTCTTGAAAGTGATGTTCCGCCATTCTATATCAGTTTGCGATTGCATGAGTATGTTTTACATAATGTTATGTTTGACTCGGGAGCCTCGCATAATTTGATGCCGAAAGCAATCATGGAAAAGCTGGGACTAGACATCACAAGGAAGTATCATGATTTGTATTCGTTTGATTCTAGCCGGGTAAAATGTATTGGTTTGATCAAGGACTTGGTAGTGAGCTTGGATCAAATCCCAGCGAAGAATGTTTTGATGGATGTGGTGGTGGCGGATATTCCTCCGCGATTCTGCATGTTGCTTTCGAGATCTTGGGGAGCTAAGCTTAAAGGTACACTTCAGCTCGATTTCTCTTATGCTACAATCCTGGTCTTCGGTCAGATGAGGAAATTATATCGGGAACAAAAGATGAAATACATGATCACTAGTAAGGAAAAGCCAGTTAATCATCCTATAAATTATGTACATACAGATTTAGAGTCATTTGTTTTGTTTGCGGATAATTTTAATGAGATAGATAGTCAGTTAGTTCAAGCAGAAGATATACCAGACATTACAGAAAATTTTAGAGAAATTTTGAGAAAGGAAAGCGAAGAAGTGTCTGTTGTCATGGAGCCAACAGCTGAAATCAAAGGGCAGCAAACAGAAAATGCAGAAGCATCACATTTTTAGCACTTAGAAGACGATGAGGATGGTCTTTGGACCATGGACTTTGATGGCATTGTGGGCAGCGATGGTGTTGGTATAGGTGTATGGATTCGAAGTCCATTTTCTGTCCGAAACAAAGTCCCAAGCAAGGTATGAGTATGTTCTTACAAATTAGCATTCGATTGTTCAAACAATGAGGTGGAATATGAGGCTCTCATTGCTGGTCTGAAAATCCTTCGGAAGCTGAAGGCAAAGAAGATAACAGTATATGGCGACTCCGAGTTGGTTATAAAGCAAGTGAAAGGTGAGTTCAAGGCCAAGCATCCTCGTATGCGAGCATATCGAAATGATGTCCTAGATATCCTGAAACTGTTTTCTGAACATACTTTGACATGTGTGGCCCGCATTCAAAATGGTGTTGCGGATGCATTGGCTAGGGCAGCAAGCAATCTAAAAATCCCCATGAATTCTAGCAATAAGTTTGATATTTATGTGAAGCACCGTCCTACAGTTCCAGACAATCAAAGGTGTTGGCAAGTTTTCCAAGATGACGAAGAAATCAAGAATTTTCTGCAAGTTGAAGGTGAGTTCAAAGACATCTCCGTAGATACAGAACCTGAGGAAGTAAATCAGATGGACGTATTGCAACTTAAGGATAATGTCATTCCTAAAGGATTAATTCCTTTGGAGGAGTTGTTCGATCAAGATGACGTAGCCCGCAAACCAACTTTGAGGCCAATGGAAGAAGGTGTTGAAGAAGTGAATGTCGGAACAACTGAAAATCCAAAAATGGTAAAACTATCGAAGGCATTGACGCCAAAGGTAAAGAAAGAATATATCATATTGTTGTCTTTGTTTTCTGATGTTTTTGAATGGGATTATTCAGATTTGAAAACTTATGATACAAGTATCATTCAGCATACCATTCCCATAAAGCCAAATCAAAAGCCTTTCCGACAAAAATTGAGAAGAATTAATCCTAAGTTGCTACCTTTGATTGAGAAAGAAGTTAACAGGTTGTACAAGTCTGGAATTATAGTGCCAATCAGATTTTCCGACTGGATTTCCAACTTAGTGCCCGTGAGAAAGAAGACCGGTGAGATCCGCTTGTGTATAGACTTTAGAAAACTGAATAAGGTGTCGCTAAAGGACAATTATCCACTGCCCAAGATGGATCATATATTGCAGAGGGTAGTTGGAGCATCAAGGATGTCACTACTTGATGGTTATTTCGGGTACAATCAGATTTTGGTGCATGAGGATGACCGCGACAAGACTGCATTCACTACTCCATGGGAGACATTTCATTATGCCAAGATGCCGTTTGGATTGAAAAATGCAGGTGCTACCTTTCAGCGGGCGATGGACATGGCCTTTACTAATGAGAAAGATGTCTTTTTGGTCATGTATCTTGATGATTTAACTGTGTTTTCTAAATCTGATGAAGAGCATTTGTATCATTTAACAATGGTGTTTCAAAAGTGCAGAAAATATGGTATCTCATTGAATCCAAAGAAGAGCCTTTTCGCCATGAGTGAAGGCAAGCTGTTGGGCCACATCATTTCCAAAGATGGCATTCGTATAGATCCTGCACGTGTGGAAGCTATTCAGAAACTAGAGCAGCCCCAAAACAAGAAGGAGATTCAGTCCTTTAATGGCAAGTTGAATTTTCTGCATCGCTTTATTCCGAATCTTGCCGAACACCTTAGAGAAATCACTAACATGATAAAAAAGGACAACCAACTCAAATGGACCGAAGAGGCGGTAAAGTCTTTCAATTTGGTGAAGTTAATTTTATCTTCAGCCCCAACTCTAATCAGCCTGGATTATACACAAGATTTTATTTTATTTTCATTTGCTTCTGAGCATACATTGGCAGCTGTGTTGATGCAAAAGAGATATGGAGTTGAGAAGCCCATCACTTTTTTCAGTCGTATTATAAGAGACGGAGCACTGAAGTACAATATCATTGAAAAACAAGCGTTGGCGCTAGTAAAAGCCTTGAAAGATTTCCGTGTGTATATACTGAATTCCCACATTTTGGCATATGTTCCTAACGCGGCTGTGAAAGATGTTTTGGTACAAGCAGAACCGGAAGGAAGGCGGGGTAAGTGGATTGCTGCACTATTAGAATATGATGTGGAAATTAAGCCTACCAAGCTCATTAAGGGTCAAGGTCTCCCTAAATTCATGGCTGAAACAAATCTCCATGTCCTAGACATTAATTTAATAGCTACCCTATCCGATGAAGACGAGGAGAATTCAGCACTACAGGTATCCGACATCTTTATTTCTTCTCCTTGGTATGCTGATATTTTATATGTGCTTCAAAATTTGTCTTCACCTCCCGGGATGCCTCGAAACAAAGCTAGGACATTGAAATTAAAGGCTGCGAAATTTTGCATCATCAAATCTGCACTATATTGGAAAGACCCCGGTGGCATATTGTTGAACTGTTTGGTCGGGGAGGAAGCTAAGAGAGCTGTAGAGGATTTTCACAAAGGTGACTGCGAGGGCCACTTGTTTTGGAAGACCACGACAAACAAGATCCTAAGGGCTGGTTTTTATTGGCCTTCATTGTTTTCAAATGTATATAAAGCAGTGAAGAGTTGTCACGAATGTCAAATTTTTCAAGGAAAGCAGAAATTACAGCCATTGCCGCTCAAACCCATCAAATTTAGCACACCATTTCAGCAGTGGGGCTTGGATTTCATCGGCGAAATTCATCTAACATCTTCCAGATAGCATCGATGGATATTGACAGCCACCGATTACTTCACGAAATGGATTGAAGCCATTCCCACCCGGCAGGCCACGGACTTGGTAATTATTTCTTTCCTTGAAAACAACATTTTGTCACGTTTCAGTTGTCCACATAAGTTGATTACAGATAATGCAGCAGCATTTAAATCGAAGAAGATGGTTGATTTTTGCTACAAATATAATATCATTTTGGGGCATTCGACCGCCTATCATCCACAAGGAAATGGGCTGGCTGAATCTTCGAATAAATCTTTGGTAAACATCATAAAGAAATTGCTGGAAATCAACAAGAAGAGCTGGCACAAAAAGTTAGTAAATGCATTATGGGCTGATCGTGTAAGTCAGAAAAAGTCAATTGGTATGTCACCCTTTGAACTGGTTTACGGGACAAATGCAGTGTTTCCTACTTCGCTTAGTATTCCGGTAGAAAAATTGCTTCAAGAAGTTGGTGGTGAGGAGGATTCAATGCAAAGGCAGATTGGTCAAATGATTCATTTGCAGCAGACACGGGAGGAGGTTCTTCACAATACTCTCAAATTGCAAGAGCGCATAAAGAAAATCTATGACAGGAAAGCAAAACCGGATGATTTCCAAATTGATGATGTGGTTTTGAGGTTGGATGCCCGAAATGAAGACAAAGGGAAACATGGAAAGTTTGACAACTTGTGGAAAGGTCCTTACAAAATTGCAGCATACCGTGGTTCAAATGCCTTTCTTCTCAAAGAAATGAACGGTGATGAATGTTTTGGTGGGTCGGTCAATGGCCGACTGCTCAAAAGGTATCATGTCTGAGCATTTTCTGCTCTAGTCATTATCATTGTAATTACCACTTTACTTTTATTTCACTGCAAGTGTGAACTGATCTTTCATCTTTAGTCTGGGGCCCGCGGTGAAGGCTATAATTTTGAAGATGAAGACTAGTTGGTGTGAGTTTATCATGTTGTTTGTATGAGTTCATTTTCTGTTTAAAGTTGAAGTCAGTTTAAGTCAAAATTGGTCTAATTTTCAGTCACTTGTTAAGACAATAAAAGCTGTCTCAGTTTGGGTCAAATATGTAAATAATGACTCCATTTCCCAATGGATAACGCACTAGTCTGCTCTCCCAGAGGTCTAAGGTTCTTGGCACCTCCAAGGAGCTACCATCCCCATTGGAGCCAATGTTAGAGTCGGTCTAGTAGCCCTCCATCAGCGATAAAAAATATTTGCATTTGCATAAGTAGGTCTCTCATCAGTGTCATCTCATTGCATTCCATTAGGCATGCCATAACCCTGATGGAGGAGCTAGTGTCTTTATTCACCTCTTGGCACTGCTGGATCAAGTTGTTTCAGTCAATAAACTCTTTCAAGGTTACTTTTCTTGTCTGGAGGTCAAAAGTCCTAGGTCTAGGGTTTAGGTTCATTTTGTCTTTGAGGTCATGTCTTTAAAAGTCAATAAATGCCCAGCAGGCCAGAGGGATGACTATCAAAGTATTTCTTCAAAAGATTTCATCTTGTACAGCTAATTTTTACCTTGGATTTAAAAACCCTGTTTTTAAAGATAAGGTCATTTTATCATTTTGTAAAAGGTTGTAAAAATTCATCGAAAGTCAGTATGCAGCCCTGGTCCCCTTTGCCAAGATTCCTCAGAAGCTATCCCTGCAAAAATTTTCAAGAAAAAGCATCAGTTCAACCAATTTCAGGACAAAAGGAAACCATAAAGTCAGCAGCATTTAAATTTTGAAAAAGTGTCAAGTTATAAACATTAGAAAGAGAGTTTGAGGGGAAATTAATTTAAATCAAGCCTATAAAGCCCCTCTCTCCCTCCATTTGATCATCATTTTCCTCAAAGCAATAGTGAAAAGTGATTTGGAGAAAAAATCAGGAGAAATTGCAGAGAGGACCTGCGCACGACCCGTCCAGACCTGCAGGTGACCCGTCGGGAATTCACCTACAACAAATTGCTTGCAAACTTCAAAACGACCCCAAATATCCTCAAGTTTGCAGGTAGGCCTTTAATCATTAATGTTTTTTGCTTGCTAAAGAAAAATGATCATGGAAAATGTGCATAAATACCATCAAGTTGAAATGGGAAATTCATGTGTATTTAGCTTAAAAATGTCAAAGGCAGGGTTTTGTTTTGCTGTTTTCAAGGTCATCCTTTTCACCCCCACTTTTTCCCCACATCCCTTTACCACCTCCCATATCATTTCTAACTAATCTCCCTACCAAAAATACCAAAACCCCTAAAACACCACCCCTATCCCTAAAATTCAAAAACATAACCCCATGTTATGATTTCTTCCCCAAATTCCCTTTTTCATATATTTTCCCTTTGTTCCCTCAAAAGGTCCCTTCCCTAACATCTCACTTGTGTTATTTGTCCCCTTGAAGCAGCATTTGAACAGGTAAAACAACAGGTCATTTGAGCAGAAGCAGCAATACATTTCAGCCACTTTGCTCTTGAAACCATGTCAGAAACTGAAACCGACTATGAGCAAAGTGATGACCGTGAGTCAACACTAGAGGTTGAGGTACAAAGGAGGAGGGGTGGTAAGGGTGGTCATCATGTGAGAGAGGAGCCCACCTCTTTGACCTATTTGCAGGCTTGCCCACTTGCAGTCACATGTTTCCGCTATCAATCATGTTATGAATTTTGCGAGAGGATTTCTCAAATTCAGCATCATAGGGAATTGGTCCGCTTGTTTGTTTTACATTTGCATGATAGGCATGTAAATCTTGCAGGGGTGGATTTTACATTGACACCTGAGATGGTTTCTCAAGCAACGGGGATACCTAATGTTGGAGAAGAGTGGAACAAGCGCAAACTATTGGACAGATTTCAGTATGAGCCTTACATTAAACCTGAATATATGAGGTACTTGACTGGTGTATTTCCTTTCAGATTTTTAAAAGATGAGTATGTTCCCTTGATGAGGCTCATCATGCGTTATTTCACCTGTGAGGGCAGATTTTCACGTTTGTTTTCATACCATATTCGCTTGTTGATGCATTTCACACGGGTACGGATGATGAACATACCATTTTTCATGT
>APFE030879108.1:0-11637 GCA_000404065.3 Pinus taeda
AGGCTGGTCTTGCAAAGGTTCGACCAGTTCAAGCCCTAACTCCCTATATCCTGACCTCGTTGGGGACATGCAAAGAAAAACAGAGAAAAAGCAGACTACTCTATTACCACTGATCCAGATTTAAACAGGAACGCAGTAAAATACAGAGATAACCATATACACAAAGATGCAGCGGAAATAATACTTCATTCATTAATGGAAAATACTGAAATATGCTTACAACTGGAAATAGAAATAAACCAGCTAGGGCGATGGTAGCTTATCTCTGAGAAGAGATGTGTGGCTACATGCCTCTGAACTGTGTTACAATGAGGCTCGAAGGCCTATTTATTGTTGAGAAACAATGGAAAAAAACCCTTCACATTCCAAAACCTAACCCTGGAAGATGAAACGCCAAATTGTGGGCCCCGTTTTTGGGTAAGTTGGTACATCAACTTCCGGGGGTCGCGAATTGGTCGTCTTATCTCCGTTTGACGCGCATGATAGCCCATTGGAAAGATCTCTCCGAGGACTACGACGGAAAAGACGATTTTTAGTCACGAAAAATCGCTGCGGTAGATTTCCCAAAAAACGTCGTTTAGGGCCTCAAAATGGCTCCGGAAGTTTAGGACCCGAAAAACTGCTAAAAATAGTAAATTGTGCTATAATTAAGGAAACTGAAAAAAACTGCACGAAGTACTAGAGGGGATCCAAGTCGAATTAGCGGGTGGCCACCAATATCCACTTGGATCACAGTGGCAGCCAAAAGAACCTGATTTCAGCAGAGGTCGTGAAGCGGTTGGGCCTACCGACTACACCACACCCACAGCCATATAGTATCGGGTGGCTTCATGAAGGACGAGATCTCAAAGTTCGCCAGCAGTGCCGCCTTCCATACAGCATCAAGCCTTTCACAGACGAGGTATTGTGTGATGTTACACCTCTGGATGTTTGTGATGTACTATTAGGCCAGCCATACTTGTGGAGGCGACATGCTGTGTATGAGTCAAGGCCTCGTGCTGTCATTATTTCTTTGAGTAATTCATTATACAGGATACCAGAGATAGCCCACCTACTGCCACCTCTTTGATCACTGCTAAGAAAGGCAGCAAGCTCATCTCACAGACCAGGAAATTCATCTGTATGGTTCACTCCCAAAGTAAGGGGAAGATCGTTGCTACATCCATGACCCCCACCAAGGGTTCCTCCACGCAACAGCAGCAGCAGAGGGATACAGTCATGACAGAACACAGAAACAACTTCTCCTCACCCACAAGGGTACCACACAAGTTTCAGGTGGGCGACAAAGTTTGGTTACATCTGCAAAAAGAACGCCTCACTAGAACCCATCAGAGGCTCCGACCACTCCGACATGGTCCTTACACCAGTACCAAGGCTATGGGCAACAATGCTTTGAAGCACAGCATTCCTCCATTTCTTCACCTGCACCAAGTGTTCAATGTGGACCGACATCAACCATGCTTTCCACCAGTACTGGACACATCAGAGATTGCAGGACAAGTTCAGCAGGTGGAGGAACTCAACGCAATGGGGACCATTGCTTCCTAAGGGGGGAGGAATGATCCAGGTGGATGTTGGTGGCCACCCACCTATCCTATTTGGACCCCCACAATTGTCTCTTTCATCATTTTCAGTTTCCTTAATTGTAGCACAACTTACTATTTTTAGCAGTTTTTCGGGTCCTGAACTTCCAGAGATGTTTTGAGGCCCTAAACGACGTTTTTTGGGGAATCCGGGGGCAACATGGGTCCATGCAATATGGACCGATGTTGCCCGCTCCAACAATAGTAGTTCTCGGATAGATATTTCTAACGAGCTATCATATGCGTCAAACGGAGATCGTATGCCAAAGTTACGACCCCAGGAAATTGATGTACCAATTTACCCAAAACGGGGCCAACAATTTGGCGTTTCATCTTCTAAGGGTCGGTTTTTGGAATGTGAAGGGTTTTCCATTGTTTCTCAATAATAAATAGGCCTTCGAGCCTCATTGTAACACAAGTTCGGAACAGTTCAGAGACATGTAGCCGCACATCTCTTCTCAGAGATAAGCTACCATTGTCCTAGCTGGTTTATATCCAATTCTGGTTGTAAGCATAGTTCGGTATTTTCCATTAATGAAATGAAGTGTTATTTCCGCTGCATCTCTTTATTTATGGTTATCACATCTCTGTGTTTATGGTTATCTCTGTAATCTGTTGCGTTCCTGTTTAAATCTGGATCATACATTGATTGAGGGCTCGGGGGTGGCCAGTTGTAGCAAATCCTTGCACAACTGAGCCTACGGTTGGGTGGAGAGTCATCCCCAAAACCTTGTTGCGGTAAGCAGACTTCAACCACAGGTAAGTGCTACTCATAGTTTGAACTTGATGTTAATTAGTTGATCAATTACATGTTTATTTGGGCTGTTACAATATTAGTCACATGTGAATGGGCGAAAGAAGGGGGTTTATAGTTTTCTGGATTTCCTGTTGATGATGGTATAGGTCCATTATATTAATGGTTAAGTAATTGAATTACTTAACGGGTTAATTTGGAGGGAGTGAATGTGATTTGCATAGCAACGGATATATGAGGTGGTGAGGGGGGATTGGTGGGAGTGTAACGGATACGGCAGTGGTTTCGTATGGAAGAGAAAACTGTTTTCGGAGGGGGCGGAGGTGGTTAACAGTTTTGGAAAACGGGGGTGAGAAAACATAGAATGGCATCCCTCCCCCCCCCCCCCCCCCACCCCCTCCCCCCAAACAGTAAAGTTTGGCTAGTGAGGGGGGAACGAAACATAATATAATCCATTGGATACCAAATGCGGAATTTGGATGAGGGGAAAGGTGGGGAGGATTTATCGTGACGTGATGGGCGTATGGTGGGGTAGGGAAACAAATTTAATGGAATATGATTGGATACGTGGTGAGGGAAGCGAATGAATGAAATATAACCGGAGGAGTGATTTTCGGGTGGTGAAACTTAGGAATAGTGGGATAATGTACCAAATATCATTTGATATACGGAACCTTAGAACAACCTTTATCCCTTTGTTTTTCTCCTGCGCATGAAAATAATATTTAACATTTGACTTAGGATAAAATTTTCATGCTTATTATGAAATCATCATTCTATTTCTTCCTAACCTCTCATTTCAATTATTTTTCTAAGCTAACATTTTATTTTCTTGCTTTGCGGGGTGCATTTAAACTAGCAAACCTAGATCACTTTTTTTTATGAAAATATACCCTATCCTATTACATATCTCACCATTGATTCAGATTAAATTGTTGAATCAATTTTATTTCTACCTAGCTATTGATTTACCAAGATTAAACTGTTTGGTAAATCTTTATTCACTAACCTATTAAACATAAACTTAAATGTGTTCAATCATGATTAAACTATATGATTTGAACAAAACTTTAGTCATTGTGGCATTGAAAAACAATTTGCACACAACCTTACTTGATAATGAACTAAAATAACTAACTTATCAGTAGTGGCATTTAGACTTGCAACACTTTCCGTATTATTTCCTATTTTTTCTTTTGTGGGGTTCTTAATTCCTTTTTTCTTATTTATTTTTTAACATACCCTCTTTTCATTTTCTTTTTTAATATTTTTTGGAAATCATTTGAATATTGAAATTTATGTACATTATGAAATCATAAATACAAAATACTCAATCACCTTGAGATCTTATCATTTATAGGACCCTAACAGTGGGTCCATCTAGGGATGGCACTTCTGCAAGTGAAGTGTCAAGAACATATGATCAGTAGCCTTAAGTACTCCATGTCTGTAATGTCTTCATCTATTTTCTTTTGTTTTTTTAAGATACTTTTGGTAGCTCATCAATCCAGGCTTAGGGCCTTCATTGCGGGCTTCAACCTTTGTTAATAAGTTACCCAATAAAAACCATAGAGACTATGATATTTACAATGATGTAAGAAAAAATTGTAGGCTAAGAAAAGTAGTGCTTCAGCATCCTGCCATTGACAGGACCTCCATGTATTTCAGCTCCATCTAGCTCTTTAAGGAAAAATGCATTATTTCCCTGAAATCATGAACAATATATGGCCCTTTCGAAAGATTATCAAAATTTCCATGTTTTCCTTTGTCCTCTCTCCTGGAATCCCATCTCAAAACTTGGTCCCCAATGTTAAAGTCATTAGCTTTGGTTCTTTTGTCAAAGATCTTTTTAATATTTTCCTGAATAACTTTGGTCATGCTGTATACTTCCTCCCTGGACTGTTGTAGCTGGATAGTTCGATTGATCCTTCTCTATACATCATTGGGTTCAGCTTGCACTTCTTGAATGATCTTCATGACTGGAACTCCTAAAGATGATGGAAAAGTTGCATCCATTCCATAGACCAATTGGTATGGTGACATTCCAATTGATTTTTTAGTAGTAAGTATGTCAGCCCAAAGTGAATTGACCAACGTGTTATGCCAAGAAAAATTGTTTTCTTCTAACAACTTTTTGATGATGTTTACCAAACTTTTATATGAGGATTCATCCAACCCATTACCCTGAGGGTAATAAGTTGTTGAATGTCCCAAAGTAATGTGGTATTTATGGAAAAATTCAACCATTTTTTTAGATTTAAAGGCTGCAGCATTATCAGCCATGAGTTTTCTAGGATAGCCTAATCTGGAGAGGACATTAGTCTTGAGGAATTTAATAATGACATCATCATTGGAAACTCTGGAAGGGGTGGCCTCTATCCATTTGGTAAATTATTCAGTGGTTGTAAGAATCCAATTATGTTGGGAAGAGGAAGAGGGATGAATTTCACCATTGAAGTCCAATCCCCATTGCTGGAAGGGGCTTTCAACAAAGATAGGCTTTAATGGCAAGGGTAACAATTTTCGCTTTCCCTCAAAAATTTGGCATTTATGGCATCAGGTGACTTGTTTGTGAATGTCAGCGAAAAGAGTAGGCCAGTAGAAACAAGCTCTAAGGATTTTATTGGCAGTAGTTTTCCAATAAAAATGTCCAGTGCAATATCCTTCATGGAATTCTTGCATAACTTTTTATGCATTATCCTTTAACAAGCATTTAAGTAAAATACCCCCAGCATCTTTCCAAAAAAAAACATTTTCTATAATGCAAAGTTTAACTGCTTTTAACTTCATAAAGCTTTCCTTTGTTTTTGTCAAACCAGGAGGAGCATTTAAATTAAATAAAACATAAAGCAAGTTTGCATACCAGGGTGAGTTTAGAAATGCCTCATCAATTTGTGGAGTCGCTTGTTCCTCTTGATTATATAATGAATTGATCAAGTTAATGTCTAATGCATGGAATTTTGACTCAGCCATCAATTTGGCTAGTCCCTCACCTTTGATTAACTTTGTGGGCTTGATTTCTAAGTCATATTCAAGAGTGAAAGCAATCCATTTGCCTCGTTTTCCATCAGGTCCATTCTATGTCAAAATGTCTTTGACCACTGAATTACGTACATAAGCAATAATATGGTAATGAAAGATATATACCCTAAAATATTTTATTTCTTTAACCAATGAAAATGCCTTCTTTTCCATAATGTTGTATTTCAAAGATGCATATCTTAAATATTTACTAAATAATGCAATAGGGTGCTCAAAATATTCATCATTTTTCTGTATTAAGATGGCTATAAAAGTGTGTTCAGAAGCAAAAGAGAAGATTATGAAATATTTTATAAAATATGAGCTAATAAACACTCGTGCTTTGGTCAACGCATGTTTAACTAATTCAAAGGATTGTTTAGCCTCAATATTCCACTTGATTTATGAATCCTTTTTAAGTGTGTTTGTTATGTTTCTAAGATGTTTTGTAAGGTTAGGAATGAATCTACTTAGAAAATTGATTTTGCCAATAAAAGATAGAAGTTCTTTAATGTTTCTTGGATCACTGATTTTTTAATATTGCTTCAATTCTACTGGGATCAATTCTAATTCCATCCTTGGAAATAATTTTACCAAGAATTTTTCCTTCCTCAAGGCCAAACAATGTCTACTTAGGATTTAGTGAGATGCCAAACCTTCTACATTTTTCAAACACTCTTCTCAGATGTGTTAAATGTTCCTCATCAATTTTAGAATAGACTATAATGTCATCTAGATAAATCACAATAAAATGGCCAATTTCATCAGCAAAGACAATATCCATTGCTCTTTGGAAAGTGGCTCCAGCATTCATTAATCGAAAGGGCATTTTCACATACATGAAAGTTCCCCATGGAGTGGTGAAGGCAGTTTTATCCTGATCATTAGGATGCACTAAGACTTGGTTATAACCTGAGAAACCATCTAATAAGGAAATTATATTAGAGCCTACTACCTTTTGCAATATATGATCCATTTTAGGTAAGGGGTAGTTGTCTTTAAGGGATACCTTATTAAGATTTCTGAAATCAATACATAATCTGATTTCTCCAGTTTTCTTTCTAGTAGGTACAGTGTTAGACACCCATTTAGAGTATCTACGAGGAAGTATAATTTTAGCATCATACATCCTTTTCACTTCTTTCTCAACCAAAGGCATCAGGACAAGATTTATCCTATGAAGTCTTTGTTTGAATGGTTTTTATCTTCCTTGATTGGGATTTTATGTTGTATGATACTAGGGTCGTATGATTTTAGATCCTCATAACTCTAGGCATATACTTCTATGAACTCTTTGAAAAGAGCTATGTATCATTGTTTTGTGACAATAGGAAGTGATTTCGAGAGTTTTATCATTTTGGGATTCTTCTTACTACCTATATTGCATTCTTCTATGTTCTCCCCTATGGGTTCCATTTTTGGCTCCTTTGCTACATCATTAAAATCAAAAAGTTCTTCTAACGGAACTAGACACCTAGGCAGAACATTATCCTTAAGCTGAAGTGCTTCAAATTCTTCTTTTTCTGGAACTATTTCATGTAATTCTAATTTATGTACATCTTTACCGACTGAAACATTTACATCAGAATCATCAAACTGCTTATCTACACTAACATATTCAACAATCTGGTTTTCTACTTCATACTCTAAATCTATGCTATTATATTCATACTCATCCTTGGATTGCAAAAAAAATCAATTTGTTTGTCACTTCAAAATACCTGCCAATATCTCATATTATCGCGTACATCTGGACGATGTTTAACAACCACTGTGTATTGTCTGTTGGGGTGAGGCATTTTAAATGTGCTAGCTAAAAAAGATAAACCATTAGCCAGGGAATTCTGATTTCTGGGAATGACAACAAGATCATATTCTACAAAAGTTCCTAGAAAGTCAAGCACAACATTTCTGTAGGATCCCAACATAGGATGTTTTGCAGCATATTCTCCTTTGATCTGTTTTAGAATTAATTCAGAATCCCCGTGAACTGAACTTCTTTTAACACCTAGCCTTTTCAATAATTCCAATCCTCATAGAAGTGCCTCGTATTCTGTTATATTATTGGTGCAATGAAAGTTGAGTTTATAGGAATGACCTTTTGCATGATTGTTCCCTGAATTGGACACCCAAACACTTGCCTCTGAACCTACTTTGCTACAAGAGCCATCAAATCTCATTCTCCAAAAAGGTTCAGTTTCAGTGTTTTGTTGCACAATTTGTGTTTGATTTTCATGTTTTTCATCAATTTCATTTTCTTCTTTGGTAACCTGTGCATCAATGTCTCTGTCATTACAAAGAATGAAAGAGTCCAGGTCAGAATGAACAGAGTAAAGAGGATAGTTATGTAGTTTCTCTTGACTACTAACCATATACTTCATTAAAGTTTCCCTATACAGTCTTCTTTATTGACCAAACACTGGTATGGTGGCGTAAGTCATGTCCATTTATAGGGTTCCTTTAAATTTTTCTCCCCATGATCATGACAACAACATGTTGTTGGCATTATGTTTCTAGTATGATTATATGTTACAGATGTTGTACTTGATGGCAACATCCATGGCATGGCTCTCAATATGATGAGAATTAAAAAGTTTATTCATGTGGAGAAAAGTTCACGGAATTTTATGCAGAGAAAAGTTTATTTCATGTGGGAAAACTTACCTTTGGTCCATGGTAGTTAGTCCTTGGAATTTGAACCTATGGAGAAAAGTTTATTTCATGTGGGAAAACTTACCTTTGGTCCATGGTAGTTAGTCCTTGGAATTTGAACCTATGGTTTTTGGACCATGGCATCTCGACAGACGTGTTGATCCCTAGTATTGAGTTGATGGTATTGGTTTGTTATGGTTTTGGCCCGTGGTATTGGTCCATGATTTGAGGAAGAGCTTGCCTATATAAAGCAAAGGAGATCATTTGGCTTGTGTATGCTTTTTGGGTTGAATATCTTAAGATCTGAAATATTGGGTTATTGTTTCAAAAGCTCGATCTATATGAAAGTGAAGTGGAAAGCGAATTTGTGAAGGGTGATCTCTCGAGTGCTACAGCTGCGGAAATGCGGAGGCGCCACAGAAGGCGCAGTGCGGAGATGCCACAGAGGCGCCATAGAAGGCGGAGTGCGGAGACACCACAGAGGTGCCACAGAAGGCACAATGCAGAGGCGCCACAGAAGGCGCAGAGCAAAGGTGCCACAAAAGGCGCAGTACGGAGACGCCACAGAGGCACCATAGAAGGTGCAGTGCGGAGACACCACAGAGGCGCCACAGAAAGCGAAGTGCGGAGACGCCATAGAAGGCGCAGTGCGGAGACGCCACAGAAGGCGCAGCGCGGAGGCGCCACAGAAGGCGCAGTGCGAAGGCGCCACAGAAGGCGCAGTGCGGAGGCGCTACCGAAGGCGTAGTGCGGAGGCGCCACAGAAGGCGCAGCTGCGGAGGTGCACGACGCCACAGAAGGTGAAGTGCGTAGCGACGCAGACCAGAGAAAAGGAAATTGCGTATCTGTCTTAAGATATTTTGTTGACTGATTTTTTTGTTGATAAGGTGTTCTGGGTTTAGTTTACTGTTATTGTGGATCTGGTTATCTGGGTGACTTACTGGTACTTGATGATCATTTGATATTTATGGATCCAGTTTGAAAATTTATGGAAAGTGGTCCTTGAAAGAAAAGAAGTAGGGGGTTGTAGCTCCCTTCCAGGAGAGACTGGAAAACGAGAGAGAGTTGTAGCTCTCTGCAGGTTGCAGCCTGCGTACTGGTAAAGGACTGCACCAGTACAAGCCCATTGTAAAAGGAGTTTCTAATTTGAAAGAAGATAGAGACATATTGCAGCAGGTGGTTTTCACCCACATTGGGTTTCCACCTTATATCTGGTGTTCTTTGATGTGACTGTCTGATTTTCTTATTCATGTCATTATTTATGGTATTGGTATGCAAAAATAATTCAAAGTATAAATTTGGTAAAAGAATTGTTAAAAGATCTAGATAATACTGATTCACCCCCCCTCTCAGTATTATTTTCAACAATTGGTATCAGAGCAGGTCCTTCTAAAGAAGCTTGATCGCTTGAAGGAAGATCTTTTTCATCATGAGCAACTATGAGAAGGAAGCATCTATCAGGCCACCATTTTTTGATGGGACAAACTTCAATTATTGGAAGGTAAGAGTTACTGCCTATCTTCAATCTCTTGGTACAGAAGTTTGGAACATTGTAGAGACAGGCTATGCTTTTCCTTCAACTACTCCTACAGATGCAGACGAGAAAAAGAGGTATGAAACAAATGCAAAAGCAGTCAGTACCCTATTAGGATGTATATCCCAATCGGAATTCATGAATGTAATGCACTATAAATCTGCAAAAGAGATATGGGACAAAATTGTCACAAGCTATGAAGGAGATGAACAGGTAAAGCGTGCCAAACTTCAAACTCTCAGGATTCAGTATGAGACTCTCAAGATGTATAATGATGAAAGTGTGGCTAACTATTTTCTTCGGGTAGATGAAGTTGTTAATTGTATAAAAAATTTGGGTGAAGAAATAAAAGAGGCTATTGTGGTTGAAAAGGTTCTAAGATCCTTGTCCCCCAAGTTTGAATCTAAAGTATCTGCAATAGAAGAAAAAGAAAATCTACGAATTCTTACTATGTCTCAGCTACATGGAATTCTAACTGCTTATGAAATGAGCAAGGGAGGTCCATCAGATAGAAGAGAAGCTGCTTTCAAGGCATCAGGCAAAGGAGATTATTATGAAGCAAGCCACGTCCCAGAAGAAGAGGAAGAAGAATCAAACTTTGTCAGAAATCTTCAAAGGGGTTCTGGAAGGTTCAGAGATAAGTTACCTTTTAAATGCTTTGCTTGTGGAAGAGTAGGTCATTATGCTGCAAAATGTCCTTATAAGGATAAAGGAAAGGACCCTGGTAGATGGAACAAGAAACAGGGTGCAAATAAGAAAAGCTACTACACTCATGAAGATAGTGATGGTCTATCAAATAGTGATGAAGATGAACGAGGTAATGAATATAAACTGTTAATGGCATTTGAAGATGATGAATATATGGATGCTATAGATGTAGATAAACTTTATGAAGAAATTACTAGACTCAAGAGAGGTATAGAAGAAAAGAATATGATCATTGATACTCTACAAATTCAAATTGATGAAAAGGAAAAACATTTTGAAAAGTTAGAAGGTGAAATTGTTGCTCTTAGAAAAGAGATTGAAAAAACAAAAGCAATTAATCTTAAGTTTGTCAAAGGATCTGAAACTCTAGATGAGATTATCAATGTTCAGCGTTCTCCTCTAAACAAGACAGGTTTGGGCTATACTGGAGAAACTTCTCAAGCATCCACTTCAAAGAGTTATCTTGAGACAGCAAAAGGGAGTGAGCAAAAGCACAATGGAGACTATCAGGTAAAGCAGGGACAAATTGCAAATAAAGGCCATCAGCAAGCTATTTTAAGAATGAACAAAGGTTACAACCAGCCACAGGTAAGGTTTTCTCAATCTGATTCAAGAATGAATAACAATAGAGATTACAATCATGTGGCCGGTAGATTCGATAACCGAAGAAGTTTCTTCAATGGACAATGTTTTTCTTGCCATAACTTTGGTCACAAAGCAGCTCAATGTGTTGCATATAAAACAATCATGACTAGAGAAGCTCAAAAACAAAGGAGTATGACTGGGATTTCAAAAAGGACTTATAACAACTTTTCAGCTCTTAAAAATGAAGTTGAATGTTCTATTTGCAATAACTTTGGTCATGAAGGTTCTGAATGCAGGAGCAGGTTACAGCAGAAAAAGGAACAATGTTCTATTTGCAATAACTTTGGTCATGAAGATTCTGAATGCAGGAGCAGGTTACAGCCGAAAAAGGAACAAGCTTCAAACACCAAAACATGGAGAATAAAGGAACCTCAAACAGAAAGATGTGGGATAGCATTTTATGCAGAGGGACAAGAAAATCTATGGTACATTGACAATGGATGTTCGAAGCATATGACAGGTGATAAAGAAAACTTGAGTCTTACTCTGCTCTAGAAAAAGGGAAGAAAGTTTCTTTTGGAAATGATACTCCTGCAACTATAAAAGGAAAGGGTATTGCTCAGTTAAAAGAAAAGGTCAAGGCTGGAATTGTTTTGTATGTTGATGGCTTGAAACATAATCTTCTAAGTGTCAGTCAGATGTGTGATCAAAGAACCGAGGTGATATTCAGATCAAATGGATGTATTGTTCGTGATCTTGATACAGGTAAAACAGTGATCAAAGGCAAAAGAACTCCAAAT
>APFE030879114.1:0-11401 GCA_000404065.3 Pinus taeda
TGCAAATCAAAATAGATTAATGTCAGCCTTTCACATTAAAACAGGTAAAATGCAAATGACTTTCATGTAGCCTATAGTCCAGTAGCCCAAATCATCAATAGACTACAGGAAGACAAAATTTGAAGTTTTGGCTAGGGATGTTCACCCTATTGACTAAATTGAGTTCCATAAGCAGGAAGGTGAGATACATTATCACCGCAATAGAGTACCCAACTCATTGGGCAGAAGCACAACTGGTCAAAGATTGCACGACTGCCATGGCTATGAAGTTTCTGTTTGAACACGTATTAACTCGATTTAGATGTCCAAAGATCTTGATGAACAATTGCTATACACATTTCTTGAATGAAACAATCAACACGCTAACATAAGAGTTTTAGGTGTATCATTAGAAAAGCACACTGTATCACCCGTAAGCCAATGGGACAGTAGAGGCATTCAACAAAATACTGGAGACTACGCTGACCAAAGTCTGTAATGCACAACGAAGTGATTGGGACCTGCACGTTCTTGCAGTATTATGGGCTTATAGGACAATGTGCAAGAAATTGACGGGACAAACACCTTTTTGATTGATATATGGTGTGGAAGATGTCATGCTAATGGAGTATATTATGCCTAGTCTGCACAACGCATTGCTCATAGGTATGACGGATTGTGGAGCCCTGGAAGAAAGGATCGCATAGTTGGAAGAACTGGAAGAGGAACTGTTCTTGGTTGGCTTCCATCAGCAGGTACAAAAGTAGCACAAAAAGGCCTAGCATGATCACCACATTAAGTTGTGCACCTTCAATGCAAACGATTTAGTGTTACTGTATGACAGTAAGTTTGATAAATTCCCAGGAAAGTTTCAAATGCATTGGCTGGGATCATGTGTTGTTAAGGAGGTCACAGACGGAGGCGCGGTATAGCTGGTAAAGCTAAATGGAGAACCTTTCCTAGGCAAAGTGAATGATAGTTGATTTAAGCCATACACAGGTGGCCTGGCTATCCGACTAGCTAAGCACAGTCTTCATGATCCAAGTAGATGGAAGAAGGTGTGGTACTATAAACAAATGTAGGGGACACAGGAATAGATCTAGGAAAGTAGTTCCCACATCATGGTCTTGGAACAACATGTACAGGATATTCAACAGACAGCCACTCAGTGCGCTGCCGACCTTTCAGCGGTTCGAGCAGAGTTGGAGGGACTCTGCATGAAGATCTCCGCATTGACAGAGTGACTTGAGGGCGAGTCATGATGTTTGTGTTGGGGGCATGTTGGGCATGGAATTCCCCCCAAGACATATTTTGGGGCTTAAAGCCCAAGTTTGGACCAAGTCCATTGTAAAGAATCTGCGATTTGTGGGCACGGAGCATGAAGTCATAATAGAGTCACAGGGTTGTCTGCCCTTGTTTTTGTAATGTAAGGTCGGTTTGAAAGATCCACCCATGGTCTGTGGACCATGGGATTGTATAAATAGAATGAGGATTGTATAAATAGAGCGAGGCCCTAAGTGTAGAAAAAAGAAAAGTTAATTGAATAGAATCTTGATGAGTCTAAGGAATTGATTGAGTCGAAGTGTAATTTGTGTCTTTGGGTCATAGAGTAGGAGAAGGCTCTGTAGCTGAGTGTGTAGAGGCTTAGTAGTCCGTAGATGAGTGTGTAGATCCTTGCCGTTGAGTGCGTAGGGCAGGTCGAGTCTGTAACCATGGGAAAAATTAAATAAAGAGAAGTTTTATCATATTTCTATGTATCTTTTCCTGTTTTATGAATTATTGGGTATAGATTGAAAGTTTACTGTTTATTTGCTACGCCAACTCATATGAATGTCTTGTATAAATAAATATAACATAAGGCATTCATTTACGTGAAGATAACTAACTGGTGTAAGAAGATAAGTAAGATATCAGGGGTGACTTAGGGGAATAGTGCAGAGCGCTGCTCCAATAGCGCGGAAGCCCCACAACCCTGGTTATGGCTATGTGAAGGCGAATATATTAGGGCACAAAGGCTAGGGAAGTGCGCGAAGTAACCTGCATGAAGGAACTAATAATGGGACCGAATCAAACCCTCAGACATCTCAAGGGTGCAAAAACCTGGTTCCAGCACCCCCCCTTACTACTTCGGTTGAGACCTCAATCCCCGAACTATTGCCAAAAAGACCAATAGTATAGGGATTTATTTGGCTAATTAAATTTAAACCCGGGTCAAGCCCCAACAAGCCAACAAACCCACAAAACCCCTTTATCCTAATTTATTTCCTAAAGTCCCACTTTATAAATCCCCCACGTTATAATTTCCCGACACCCTTTTAACCCACCAAGCCTTGGTGCATAGTTAAAAAGCTTCACAATATAACCCATCATCCCCACCCTTATCAACCCACTGCTTATATTAAAAACCCATCATTTTCTATTAATTAATTAGAATTATTTGTAATTAAACCACTGGCCCCACCAATCACATCCGAACTCCATCTGTGCAACTTTACCATGCAATATCCCTCCAATCTCCCACCTCCAGATCCAATGGCGCACAACCATATTATGCAGATTCATCGTTTGATAGTTAATGGTCCGAGAGCACATGAGATTCAAGGTTTTGGCCGAGCACTGTTTGGCTATGTGGCGGAACCAGGTTATATCGCGTGCTTGTGAAAAATTAGTGCCCCCACCCAAAAGTAGTGCAATATGGCCTAAAACCACCTCCTTGTCTAAACCAAAATTGCCCACTATTCATTCAATAAATATCGTGCCAAAATGTAATCGTTATTGGTTAAAAGGTTGAAAAAGCCCCATTTTACTCTTTTCGCTGTAAACCTATGTTAATTAATTCTGACACCATGAACCTTTGCGTGACCAAATTAACCACCTTTTGCCTCCTGAAGAGATTGCAAACACCAAATTGAAGCAACGAATAGCCAAATGGAGCCTGAGTAACCTCTGTAGCTACCACAGAACCCTTTCTGTGCACCAAACCATCAAATTTCCAGGTATTCTTGATATAAACAGAACAACCCTACAATTTAAAGTTATACACAGTAATTATCCAAGGTTAATTAATTAAATTAATTAAAAAACCTTCCTAAATTCAAGAAAAACTTACTGTGCACCCAAACCCATTTTTACAGACTGTTATTCCCTCCCATTGTTCCAGACCTTCTGACCTTACTCCTAAAGCCACAGAAAGACTAATTCCATTGAAAAAATCAAATTATGGCTTCCCAAACCTCTCTGGATGTAATACCTTTGCAAACCCCTCACTTGGACATTGACCACCTCCCATTAACCGACAATGAATTTCAAATTAAAGATACTGCTTCCCCTAGTTACCTAATGAAACTCCACTGCTGGAGTAAAGATAAGTTTCTGAACCAAAATGATGACATCACCTATGGGAGTCAAATTTTCCTAAGTACTTGTTCCCACAGGTACACCAATTCCTAGAAATCATCCACTTCTACCAAGCTTGCTATGTTCCTAGTTAAAGAGCCATAGTCTCCCTTGACCAACATGTTTTATTCACCATTATTGCAAAGTCAATAAATCAAATGTTGTAGATCCAAACATGCCCAAATGAGACCCCACTTTCCATTGAAGGCTTACTTGAACTCTACACCAAGTTAGACCTTCCCAAGAAAGAACAGATCTTTCAGACTTTCATCATTGAAGAGTCTCACACTCCAATAGATAGTCCTCCATATGCTGCCACCATTTTCTCTGAGGGAGGCAGACAAATTATAACCATGCTCTCTTGCATTCTAGGGTACACCACTGATGAACATGTGGATGAGGTTGTTCTTGCTTTCCTTTCTATCTTTTTCCCATGCAAGCCTCCTGCTACAGTTTACAACTTTTCTCAGTTCATAGCAGACAAATCCATGAACTTTATTAGATTATCAAATGAGAGAGTGTTCAAGTATTCATCAGTATTATTTCATATGTTCTTATACTTTCAGTCAGACAAGTTTCCAATCAACATCTAAAAGTTAGACACCAAGGGAAATCCAAGATCTGTCATCTTTTAGACACCATCGATCCAAAGATATTCCACTAATTTTTCTTATAAATAGTTCATTGAATCATTTGTTCATCCTGTTATACACATGCTAACCAGTAGCTATCAACCCAGGATAAGTGAGGAGATTAAGAGAGTTTTATAGTTGGCCAAGAATAGTAGAGAGGGAGACTGGTATCTATACTAGGACCACACAAAAATCAGAATATATGGATGCCAACTCACTGCCTACAAGCTGCCCAAATACCTCCTCATGAGGATATTTGCATTAGAGTATTTTAGACAAATCATAATCTATGATGAAGTTAATTTCCTGTCAGCTAGGAAGAATACTTAGTTTAAAATGAAAAACCAATTGGGCCCTTTTATTTGTAATAATAGTGAAGTTGGACCAGAAGTAGAAAAAATCTTACAACAGATTAATTTCAAAAGCAGTTTTATGTGGAAATATGACCCTAATGGAGTCATAAATAAGCTAAGGCTTAAATTAAAATTGAGTCCTTTTATACATGATCCGAAGCCAGACATTGAGAGATTTACCAACCAGTTAATGGTTGGAAAACACTTTGATAGATGTGGAGAATACTGTAGTAGATGTGGAGAATACTTTGATAGATGTGGAAAAGCAGATTGATACTAGTTCCTTTCTGCAGGTTCCAACCCTAAAAGAACAGATGGATATTACTCCCATCCTACAAACTCCAGCCAATGAGGATAAAAATGTGAAAAGGACTAGGGAAGAAGGTTCTAGCTCAGGGATGGACACTAAAGATGACAAGTTTGAGATCGGTTACAGGAAAAGGCCTAAGCTTAATCTTGTAACTAAACAAGAAGACACCATTGAGACAGTGGAAATCACTGACACTGACACAATGGTTGGAAGGAGTAAAGGCCCAACAGTTTTAGAGGGAACTCATCAACCTTCTACTTCAAATACTCAACTTATTGAAAAGAAACTTAGCATTGAAGTCTCTTCATCTAGCAATCCAATGGATAAAGAGAATGATATAAAATAAAACTACAAGGAAATTAAGTTAAGGAATGAGGCATTGAAGGCTGAAACTTATGTCTAATACTTCAAACAAACAAATGCAAATCAAAATAGATTAATGTCAGCCTTTCACATTAAAACAGGTAAAATGCAAATGACTTTCATGTAGCCTATAGTCCAGTAGCCCAAATCATCAATAGACTACAGGAAGACAAAATTTGAAGTTTTGGCTAGGGATGTTCACCCTATTGACTAAATTGAGTTCCATAAGCAGGAAGGTGATATGGTTTATTCCACCATGACAAATAAAGCAATGACTGTGCACAAACTTCAAAGCTCACTGGATAATATCATAGCACAGTACAAGTTGGAAAAGGCATCCTCATAGGCCAAGGATAACAGAATCAAGTCACTAGAAGACTTGGTGATTGAGCTTGAATATAATCCCAATGATGTCAAGGCTGCAGAGAAATTGATAAAGAAGAAAAATGAGGATATTGCTACTTTGAAGAAGCAACTGAAGCTTCCTCATTCAGAGCATCCACAGACCAAGGAGGTCTTAGAAAGCCAAACCTAGTAAGAAGAGATAATGGACCTCATTCTCCAACTAAATCATCAATTGAAAGAAATGAGAAGGAATTGGATAGTTTGATACAGTTGAAACATGCTAGCTTGGAGACAACCACTGCCACTGCTATTCCAACAATCACTACAACAGTACCATCAACATTGATATCTTCATTGGCCCCCACATCTCCACTAGCTACAACACTTCCAGTTGCAACACAATCTACATCAGCAACAGGTTCAACAACAACAATAGCTCAGCCAAGTGATGAGGCAAGAAAACTAGCCAAATCCATGGAAGGGATGTCAATTTAGACCACAGAGATAAATAGACTTAAAGAAAAGATAACAAGTCTATAGGATGAGAAGAAATTGGCCCAAATTATGCACAAGAATGAAGTTCAGAAGTCAACCAGGTTGACTGAGAAGATAAAAAACCTAGAGAAAGAGTTAACATTGAAGGAGCCCCTTGCCCAAGCTAAAGAACAATTATGGGCCAATATCATTGACTCTATCAATGATATTTGGCCATCTATACAAGTCATCTTTGAAGAAAATGATTTAGTCAAAGAGGCCACAGAAGCAATTCAGAGAGTTAAGGCTAAACTTGGAGACATGCCAAAAGAAGCCACCAGAATAATCCAATTCCTTAACTCTAAAAATAAATATGAATTGTAGGAGTTGGACATAGCTGACAGGACTGGCACTATACTAGAGGTAAAGAAAGTGCTCACCAAGAGGAACTTAATGATGAACCTTGAGGACAAATGCCAAACCATAGAGCTGGCTATAGACATGTTCATGGTTAATTTTGATGATTTAAGGCAGAAAGGTCTGCCAAATCCCTTGGTAATAAATGATATATTAATGCCACATGAAGACTATAACAGGAAGATTAGAGAAGTTGCTAGAGATCAAGCCAATAATTCATCCATGAAAGGGATGCCTACATGAAAGGTTTTGTACTAGACATTTGAGAACCTATTTTACCTCCAGCATGAGGTAAAACACCTTTTTGTAAATAAGCCCACCTTTACAAAGTACATAGAAGTAGATGAAATCTATAGGAGGATTGTGAATATTAAATTACCAGATGCAAAGACATAGGAAATGTTAAATGACTTACTGTAAAAATGCAAAGTATAAATTGAAAACACAACAGTAAAAGAAAAGAAACATGTCAGCTAGATGAAAGAGTATCAGGCAAAAGACAAAGTAAAAGAACAGTCAGTGTGGGAGACCAACAACAAAGGAGAAAAGACAGCAAAATATTTGACAGCACAGCCTAATAAACAGGGATAGATTGCAGCAGTTGAATATGTGTCTCTATCTTCTTGCATGAAGACATTTATTTTTCCTAGATTAATTCCCAATATAGTTTGGGATATTTTGTAATAAGTTTTTGTATAAATACTTCATAATTTGAAGTATAGAAGGTGGATTGCTAGAAATTTCTATAGTTGTATTGATCTGAAACCTAAGGGTTCACTGTACCATTTTTCAAGTTAGCAGACTGGACTGAGTAATAAAGAGATTGCATTACAGGATTCATGTGTTGAGCCACTTCAGTGAAGTATTTTCTTTTGTCAATTTTTTTTTTCTTAAGTGTTTCACAAACTTGCATGTTATCCAAATTGAATGAATTAACTGGAATTATATTACAAAATTTGTCTAATTACACTATGTCTTGAATAGTTAATCATTTTAATGTTTTCTTCTGATATCCAGATCTGAGAATCCTTAATTTCTCTCCCATCCTAGTTGACCTCTTTTACTTCCTTCATTATCCGGTTTGAGGAACCCTTAATTGATCCTTGACCCCGATTGAAAACCACTTAACCATCTAGCCTAATAGATCTGAATTTACTCAGCTACCTTGCCCTGTAAACACTACCTTTAGAACTTGATCCAGTCTTGTTGTTTTGACACTTGACTCCATAGCCCAATGGTAAAAGAAATCCATCTATCCATCTAAGTCAGTGATTCCACCACCAAATGTAAATAAAAAAGCAAGTACAATCACAACTAGCTTGTAATCAATTAACTAAACAAAGTTAAATCATAAAGAGATAGCCATCTCTGAGCATTAGGAAGGCTAGATCCTAATCTCCAAAGTAGGTTTTTTGTTACCTCTATCATTTCTTTCATAAAAACTCTAGAGAAATTTTGGAGTGATAACATAGCCTATAGGTTTTATGAATTCTCAAACACTCCTAAATCTACTGTTTTAGATGACCTTCTGTTATAGACATATTTGGGCACTGCAACCCCAATCACATATGTCGATAAACCAAGGGTTCTTAAATCCCTAAAAGTGTTGTTTCACACCCTAAAGGATCATGGTCAACTAATTACATCATTTCCCAGAAGTTCCACCTGAAAAACCACTCAAAACTGGCCAAAACTGGACCATATAGATTGTTCCTTGCTTAGGGTGCAATGCATATTGGTTGCTACACTAGCCAGGTGTGATGCATACTGATAGAACCTTCTGTGGGGTACAATGGGCAAGAGTAGACAAATGACAGAGACAATTTGCTAAGTGGAAACCCAAACAATCTTCTAGAAACTTCTCATATGACACTTGCCTCTTTGAATTCACCTGGGGATGAGTAAGAGATCATGAAATCTCCAATTGGAACCAAAAACTATCAGTGAAATGATACTAATCAAAAACCCAAAAGCTGACTCATCCCTCTGTAAATATCTATAAATGGATCCCTCATCTGAGAGATCCAGAGGCTGGAATTTTGTAATTTGTAAGGAAGTGTTGTTGCTTTCTCTTTGAGACATTGTATTTTTGGGTGATCTTGCTTTTCATGAGGTGAAGAGGGCTTTCATGCTGGGAGGATGATGCTGGATCAGACAAATGGGTTGTAATCCTCTCTTCTACTATCAATAAAATTATTTGAGTTTTCCTCCATATACTTGTGTATTTGTGAATCTTGCTATTTGTGAATGCAATTGTATGGTTAATGTATTTCTGATTCTGCATTGTTTATGGTATTATAGATCTCTATGATTTGATGGTTTTTTGTTCCTTTGCCTCTACAGGTGTTCTCTAAAGTGGGGCAAGTAGGAAAGGAGTGTCAAGCTCTATCAAGGGAGAGAGGAAACAAGAAAGGAGCCAAGTGAAAGATTCATGTTGGTGCTCTCTATTTCTCTCTTATCTATCATACATAAAGGAAATCACAAGTTACTTTGATTGTTTTTTTCTAAGATAGCTACCCATCTTAGTGGGACTAGCAGATCAAAAAGACACTAGTTTTCCCAGAAAAAAAATGGCGACTCTGCTGGGGAAATCCGGGTGAAGACCCATCAAATCACGTAATGACTTTTCATTTGTGGTGTTCATCTAACACTCTCAATGATGATTCGATTAGGCTTCGCCTTTTTCAGCGAACGTTAACTGGTCCAACAGCAAAATGGTACATTGAATTACCTAGAGCTTTGTTTGACAACTTGAGCACCCTCGCCACTACTTTTTTAACCCGCTTTCAGTTACCCATAAGGTACGAAACAAGAATGGAGCTCCTTACCAATTTTAAACAGACAACAACCACTCACATATCTGATCATATTCATGAGTGGCGATTTCGTCATCGAATGGTAAAGACATGTTCCTGATTAGCTTCTAGATGAGTGGTTTATTAAGTCGTTATTACCTTCTATTACAGAAGATGTGGCCAAGGGAGGAGTTGTCATTGAAGAGCAAGTCATTGCTCGTGCACAATATCTAGATTTGATCTATACTTAGTTTGGCACGCTCTATGCAAAATTCCTGACACTCCTAGACTAGAATTTTCCGTTCCTCCCCCTCCTAAATAAAACAGGGACACTCATGCTGGAAATGGCATGATTGGCACCTCAAGTATACAAACCGCAAAGGCTCCATCTGGTAAGGCCCTTGCAGTTTCTAGTAAAAAATTAAATGGAAAACTTCTTGCCTCAGAGGTTAATGCCATGTCATCTGACAAGGGAAAGGAACCAAAGCAACCAGAGGGCAAGAAGAAAGGGAAAAACAAAAAGAAGAAATAAGAAGATTTGACTCCTGAGAAATATTCTAGAAACCCTACTGGGAAAAAGAAACCTAATTAGCCATGCTTCATATGTAATGAGGACCATTATAAAAAAATTGTCCACATCGAGCTGAGGTCAAGAAATTTTTAAAAACTTCGAGCACCTCTGCAGTATTGACTGATTTGTTTCCAAACCTAGAAACTAATATGGTTGCTATCGATCATGCTTCTCCATCCCAAGTGCTTATGTTATCCTTCTTGAAGCAGCAAAATGATGCTTTGATATCGGCGAGGAATAAAGATTACAGGAATCCACAGATGTTGAACAACAACAAGGCTACAGATCAACCTAGTGGTTCGACAAAACTTCGTCAGAAGTTGTGCCACCCATCATTCTTGAACTAACAATAAAGCTGCCAAAGGGAGTAGTACATAAATCGAAATTTAATCCTTGTGCTCGAGCAACACAAAATTATAATATAGTAGAGGATTTGGCTCAATCGCCATCTGCTATGTCGACACTTGAAGTACTGCAGAATTTCCCCTCCCAAAAGCAAGCTTTATTATCAACAATAGGTGGGATTGACCCAACGAATTCAAATCCTGTGGCCTTTAACCACAAAGGATATGAACCTTAGTTACTGGCCCAACTCGCTTTCCTTATATAGGTAAAAGCCCTAAAAAAAATGTTCATAGAACAATCATTGATGAGGGGCATCTACCTATATTATGTCAATGACTTGCTGGAAAACTTTAGGCTCACCAACCTTGTCGTGACCATCAACGACATTAAAAGCGTTCGATGGAAGAACATACACGCCGTATGGGATATTAAGTAACTTGCAAGTTGAACTGGGGGGAAGATAGCAGAAATTGAAGTCAAAGTTATCGATGGAAACCTCGATAACAATATCCTACTGGGAAGGCCCTGGATTTATGCTATGGCTGTTGCTGTGTCAACATATTTTAGAAAGATTGCATTTCTCTTCCAAGGTGGAATTACAAACGTTGACCAACTAAGCTTTTTCCCCGATAGTTCACAAGATATAGGAAGCATTCTAATGATCCATGGAAGCTCTCAATCACTTCAAAATGTCGGAGTAGGCCTCCTAAAAGACCCTGCCTTAATGGGTACTTTTTCCCTCCCACCTCCGAGTAATCTGGCGGAAGTGGCCACAGTGGAAACCTGTAATATGGTATCTTCTACATCAGCAAAGATTAAGAAGACTTACAAACATTTTGTTAGCATGGATCATCGCCAGGTATTGCCTCCAAGCCCCATACAAATTTTGTAGCAATCAATTTTCTTGGCCTGGGCGGGAAACCCCGATCAACACTCATCAAGTGTTTGGATAGATAGGTCTCTAGAATATGTCACCTCTTCAGATCCAAGGTCACATATACATTCTACATATGAAGGATTCATTCAGTCAATGATGATAGGAGAGGCACCATGGGAAGATTACCACCATCGTTCCCATCTTCAAGATAACAACGAAGATTATTCTAGCGACCTTAATCATCCTTCAGTTTTTGATTTTCTATCAAATACTATAAATACGGTGGATTTCGAGTGAAATTTGTCCAATATTGAAGAAAATATCGCCATAAATATCTTGACCAAACCTAATGTTGTAGAGAATATTCATGTTGACAAATCTTGTTCTTCTTCAGAATTGGAAATATACTCCGCTCACTTTTGAAAATTTAGAGATGTCTTTGCATGGTCATATGAAGAAATGCCAGGCATTGACTCGAGCATCGTTGAACATGAAATCAAGATGTATCTAGATGTCAAACCAGTACGACAGCAACTTCGACAGG
>APFE030879115.1:0-32824 GCA_000404065.3 Pinus taeda
GTTTGAGTGTCATACATCAAAACCCTAAAAACATGTGTTTAGTACATATGTGGCTCACAGGCCTCGAAACTGTAAATGCTAAAACTATGGGCTACTCGACATGGTGCTCATAATATCACGTCACTGCTCATACTACTCGAGTCAGTAAATGACGTATCCGATCTTACAACCCCATTGTTTGCTACTTATACTGGTGTGGGATGTCACCCACCCAGGCATACTCTTGAGTGCCTCTGGTCAAGCTGTCAAGGTTCCATGCAATCTCCTCCTCGTTATCAACTCCTTCCTGATAAGGAATGATCTTGAACTACCGAGCAACACGTCTAGTGATTGGGGACATCTCGTCTAGTCGCTGTGGTCCTATGTCTACAATTACAAAATCAAAATTTCACGAATACATATATTTCAAAAACAATAAAAAAATCAAAAAATTAAATTGTTTTTCTTACCTCCATCATCAAAATCTTCTCCCTCTGGGACCGGCACATTAGGATCATCGTGAAAGTCAATACCACTGTATGGCCAATCCTCTACGATGATCACCTAATGCCTCAACCACAAAAATAAGGCGGCCTTGTATGACATATGCTAGCCCCTACTAGTTCTGGGCATTAGTTCACTCAATCAGACCATCTGTGATTCTCGTGGCAATGGGGGTTTACCTCTGCCAATTGATAATGAAATAGTGGGATCTGCTACAAAAATAAGGTCACTAGAACAAAACTATATCCAAACTATTTTAGGTTCCCCACCTTGGCTTTAGATAATTGGCACTTCATGTTCACCTTCATGGCTTCTGCCCAATTGAAGGTGGTGGGTATCGTGCAATCTATAGCATACTATAATTTGGACTTGTTAGACTCATGCAATTCCTGAGCCCCAACAACTTTGTTTATGGTCAAGAGCAATGTTTTCAACACAAGGTCGTCAATAATCATGATATCAACGTTGCCACTTTTTTATTTCAGCGCTTCTAGGCAATGTTCTGCTAGTAGCATGTTCACACTTGCCCCAATGGGCCTGGACCGATACAAATTGATTGGTTCCCCTCTTCGAGACAGTCCAGTGATGAAGTATATATCTGAAATATCTAGCTCCAACTCTTGGTCCCGGATCACAAAGACTTCTTGTCCAACGTCCCAAAGGGTAATTAAGTAATGCAATAGCTCAAATTGAACCCGAAGGCCTAGTGTAAGGAAGAATTTGAGCAACCTGCAGTTCCTCAAAGCATTTAGACAGTTTTGATCTGCCAATGCCTATGCATCAATTTCCTCATGCTCACGTTCTTTCCAATGAACCATCTTTCCACTATAATTTCCTGCAAACGCCCTAAAATCAAGTCAACATCAATCCTTGACTGAGAGAATACAAATTTAAAGCAAGGAAGTCAGCCAACAGATCAAAATTTTCTCCTCTCTGCGCCGATGCAAATGACTGTGTTAAATAACCCTCAATCAGTGCGATCCTGAGCCTGGATCTCGTGCCGACCGAGGGCGAATTTTTTTTCCAAAACCTCCTCAAAAAATAAAAAAAACAAAAAAAATAGCTAAAAACAAGTATGAAAATGAAGCTAAGGGTCTCAACTCTTACCTGTAACTGACGGTTTGTCAATCGGCCTCCTAGATCTACTGCAATCTTCTCCTGAAAATCTAGGGCACAAATGGGTAAATATTGCTCCACACAAGGTATAAAGGTAAATGATAAAAAATAAACTACTTTTTCCCTTTTTATTCACTTTTTCATTACATTTTAGGGTTTTGAAAGCATTTTTCACCTATTTTTACCTTAGCAAATGAATAATACGTTTGCTTCTTGTCCATCAACAAGTGATGGATTGCTGATGATGGTGTTGAGTCGTGTTTAAGATCTTTTCTCAACTCGTAAAAACTCAAATGAAAAGATGGCCGAGTATTTTTCCCTTTTTGACTCGTTAAAGAGAATCAAAATGGGGGTCTTCTTTTAGCTCTTTTTCGACCCTTAAAACATGAAAAAATTGTCGAGCTCTTGTCGTTTAGAACTTGTTAAAGGCTACGAAACGTTGTTTACCCAATATACATTTACCCCTTTTTCGGGTTGGGATAAACTATTTACAAAAACGGTACTCCTTGACTAACATGGTCAAGCAATTCTCTTAAGTATTGTTTTCTACCTTTTTAGGCTTGAGAGACACAAATGTACGAAAATGGACCTTTTGGAGTTTTCTTTTTTATGTCTTTTTCAAGCTCTCTAAACATGAAAAAGATACTGACTTACACCTTTGTCAGACTCGTTAAAATTAAACGACATAGGATTCATCACCATGACAGACATGAGCTTCTCCTTCCTAGGGCTCATTAATCTTACTAGGTCAGATTCATCTGAAGTATGGACTTACAGTGCAAGCACATGCTATCCCCTTGAAGTTTGCGATAAAAAATAATTGAGGTACCTACTAGAAATGGTGGGGGAAAAAGGAAAATTTCCATTAGTTGCGTCGGTAGCTCACACTTGAACATGACACTTTATGCTTCTTGTGGGTTGGGATATCCACACTTCAACGTTGACTTTCCTAGGTTGGGTCGTTCATTTTTTCCTTTCCATTTGATCTCTGCCACATCATCATGACTTATGATCCTATGGATCTAACAGATTGCCAAACTCCGGAGTCGTGTAGCCGATATGTTCAAGAGTTATCCTTCTGCAGTGTTGGAACCACTTTTTGTCTCTATATTTCACCTCCTTTACTATATTTTTGCCACATTTTGATCCCTATTTAAGACTCTTATGTACCCTTTCATCCTCATTATTCTACGGATAGTGACAAATCCAATCCCTCGGTAAAAGCATTATAATGGTGTCATTTAACTATTTTATAACTCAAAGATCAAATGTTTCATGTTTAGATCCTTGAGGTTAACTAATCATTACAGGTTTAGTGTTGTGATGTATTGCTACAGGTTGCCAGAAGTCTCCACAAGTCAAATTTAACTAGTTGCTGGGTATTTGAGTATGAAATTGTTGTAGGTGGAAAAATGGATTTTCTGATCAAATGGGACAGAATCTGGAAATTCTGAGACACGAGTTTTGTTCTGAGCACCATGTTTCATATAACCCAAAAATGGTTTGCCAAAATTCATCTTTGTGAAGGCGTTATCATTGGGGGAATATTCTAATGAAAACCATTTCTTAACATGAACGTATTGGATTAGTTCGGGTCCGGGTTTTGCTAAATGGATTTGGTTGAAAAGTTCTATATCAAAATATGGTTTTGATAGGAAGTGGATAGCTAATAATTAGAGGATTTTTAGTGCTAAATAAGAGTAATTCACGGATCTCCATATCATTGGTTTTCCCACTCCTTTCTCTATAACAGATATGATGCTTGCCAATTATGTATCAAGCTCTATTATAAAGCCTGCCTTTTGATTCTGACAGGGGAGAACATTGAACCTTTGAAGTATTTACTGTATAATTGTGACTTAGCTTCAATAGAAGATCGCTATGATGCTCTTGCTCTGAATTCTAGTTGAATGCATTGATGGGATGTTGATGCTCATGTTTTAATTGTGATCGAAATCATTTTGTTACTGTAAGTTTATTAGCCCCCAGGTGTGGCCGGGCCCACCCATCTGGGTTGGCTCTGTATTTTCATCAACGGTGTCACTATGAAACTAGTTATAGTTAATTTCCTTTTCTATTGCAAGTCAGTTCAATTGAGTTGTTTATTTGATTGATTAGTACACATAGGTGCGTTGAATGATTGTGAAATTCTTGTTATTTTCATAGTTTCAATTAGATTCGAGTGTGAACATTGTGTGCTTTCCAAACCAGAGCTATCCTATTACCCTGATTTACCATCATCTTAAACGCATTGTATGGTCATTTGACAAGCTGATTGAAATCGCTACCTATGGTCAATGCCGGAATAGTCCTTAAACTCTTCAATAGTCATGTATGAATAAGATCTTAATTGATTAAAACAAGCTTGGTCTATTTGCCAAATTGACCTCTGTTTCTCTGAGAGAATTGAATCAAATTGATCCCTTGATTAAATCATTAGCATTGTATAGGCAGCATGAATATAAGCAAACGTTGCATCGACTGTTCAAATACTATAACAGATTTTGTTGAAATAAATTGGATTGGTGACCAAAGCGTGAAGATGTAATACTTGCACAGATGATTGATTGGTTTTTGTTTGGTTTCATTTCATTTAACAGACTATCAGATTAATGCATTGTGGATTGGTAATAAAACACTATAGGAATGTTTGTGTGTAATTATTTAGCTCATACTTGCCTCCTCTGTTCATGCAATTACCAATTTCATTAGTTGACTGAAACGATTACTCTTCCCTATATCTATGCAATAATTAGTCACATTTGAATGATTGATCTCTCTCTTGGTTCATAGGTTTCGGTTATCCACTTCGTAGTTAAATCATTGCCTGGATTTATAACAGCATATTGGTTTTGAGTAAGAATATTCACAAGTAGGGATTAGTGTGATTCCAGGAAATATTTAAGTATAGTTCCTTAGAATTTGTGTGGTTACATAGTTGGGTGTTAAATAGAATCAGCGTTAGGGTTGTTTTCATTAATGGAATCCTGTAAGTGGTTTATTTGAAGATAGAACAACAAGTAAGTGAGTGATAGAGTAAAACAAAGTAATTTATTTAGATCAGTACTTAACTCCTGAGTCTTGATAGGGTAATAAACCATTAGGTATAGAACAATTGTTTGATTGAGTTGTTGTTAGGATAGATTACTCATTTTCTTAGAGTTGGACTATTATAGATTGCTTGAGGATTGAGTTATCATCAAAACAAATTGCTTATTTGCTTCAGGAATGAATTGTTATTTGTATTGATAGTTTAATGGTCGAATGGTTATTAGTACATGTTGTTTGATTGCTTCAAGTAAGAACTGCCATCATCATAGGATGCTTGTTGAGTAATGATTAAATGTTTTTTTGCAAATATAAGGTCTCGTACCAGCATTTAAAGATTTCATTGAGTAAAGTTTGTGTGAATAGAAGTCCGTGTTCATCACTAGAGATACGTAGTTCAGTAGTTGTTGAGTACAAATTTGAATGCTAGAATTTTTTAAGGTTTTGAATCTCTAGATTAAATTTGATTGTTGGGTTTGCTCATGATAGTTAGATGTTTTATTTCTTTTAAGTTTGAAAGAAGCATTTGTTTGTTTTATTCCTTATCCAACCATTATAAAGGAAACTTTAAAGCTTTGAACTATAAACTGAATCAAGAAGTGCATTGCAACTCATGCTTACGAGCCCGGATTGACAATTAAATATTAAGAGGTTTAATTCACCATTTTAATCTCTCAACATTTTGGCGCCATTGCCGGGGAGTTGTAATTTTTTATTCAAGCGACCATTATCAGAGTTTCAGGATCTTCCAGGGTTGTTAGAGGGCAGAGAGTGTATGGTAAGACATGAGTGAAGAGCCACGCATCCACTTTTGTGGGATTTCTCCAAAGTCCAACCGATTACTGCTTATTCTTCAGGTTTTATTTCCTTTTATCTTATGCATAAAAGTAAAGGTAGACCTAGGGATAGTAAAGGTAGATTCATTTCCAGTGTTAGTTTTCTTGCAATTAGCAGTTTTTAATTCAAGATTTGAATGACAAAACATTTTTAGGGTGCTGTAAGAACCCCTATCTTTTTTACTAATCCATATTGCGAGACAGGGATCATCAACCAGTAGGAGAAATTCAAGAATGACCTAGACCTTGAAGAATGTTCCTCGAAGCACTTTCTCAAATCCTAGCAGTAGCTGGGGTATCTTCTTCTCAGGAAGAGTTTATCCTGACTGCATTCAAGAAATTATCTGCCTCTCCACACCTAGAATAGGATTTGGAAAGCTCCCTCGAGTCATCTTACCTATCTACCAAGGAGATCGATGATCCATGCACCAAATCTGATAGGGAGCATTCAGTTGAACCTGAGATCGAAGAGATTTCACCATGCCCAACAATAAGATTTGTGTGCATTCCAGATACCGATTATCCAAGATCTTCTGGCATGACTGAGGAAGACATTCAGAGTATTCCAAATGAAGGAACGAGCCAATACCACCAGGATTAAATCGAGCATTGGTTCGAGGTTACAATTCAGTCAAAGTATCACTCTCATCTTCAAATACTCTTCAGATCATCTCTTTCAAAGATGTTGATTGTTCATGCTCATGTACCATCTAAAGTTTATATGTTAAATCTAGGCATGATCATATCTTTGTACCTGATCTGCACATGGATTCATTGGAAGTTCTCTTTCACTTGAAGGAGGATATCTTCTCTTCAGTATAGTAGGAAAGTTAGTATTGTAATAAATAAATGAAATAGTAAAGAGAAAAATAAGTCCTTTTGGGAAAACTAGCACGTCTGGCACAACTAGACAAGGACTTTGCTTTAAAACCAAGTAACTGGTGGGAAAGGTTCCTAATAAAGTTTGTAAATTTGTATGAGTTCTTCAAATCATGTATTTTTCATGTCATTATGTTTTTACTCGAGTTGGTTGATGTGTGATTCCTTAAGGCCCACTTGCCAACAAGCCTTGTCCCATCGACATCAGGACATCATCTGGGACCAAGATTAGGGTTTAGATAAGGTACCTAGGAGCTTACATGCCTTAATGGCAGGTATCTGTGTCATCTACCAAGGAAATACATCAATGTTTCTTGGTGGATGAATTCTGCAGTCCATTTGACTTCGACAAATTCATTCATGGCTAGTAGAATGTACTTAGTGCCTTGATTCCCATTGACATCAAAGGTTGGATATCTCGCATTGGTTAACGATCTCCTCAATGGTTGCTAGTCCAATGATTCTTTCTTATGTTCGACATCAACACCATTTATTCACATATGCAGGATTGCACATGGATGTGTAGCGATTGAGGACTATATGGTTTTGTGATCTCAGCACATATTTGCAGCAATGAGGACAATTGTAGTAGCATTTCCTTTTCCTTTAGTAGTCATCTTGTTTCAATAAAGGTTTCCATGCAATAGCTTAATCATCATTTGCAACAGTCATCTTCCTTATTTGTTTGGGGACATACAACTCCTCAAGCGTGGGGGAGAAGGGGACTTTCATTTTCCAGTCTCCTTTACTATCTCCAATTCAGCCTTCTTCAACAAATCCAACACCATCTTCAGTTCAACTTTCAAGAAAGATTTTCTCAATTTTGCAGCATGAGAACAGTGTCATCAGCAATGTGCAATTCAAATATGCTACAAACTCATCCTTCTTCTATGGAGATCATGCTTGAACAATGGACCTGAATTCTATGCATTAGCATTATCTTTGCTTAAAATCTTTTAAGTGACCCAGGTATCATCCTAACTCATTTGGCTTGATTATAGATAGTTGATAATTACTAATTATAATTGCAGGTTTACCTTACATCCCTGGTCACTACTCTTGTTATCCCTAAATCCTTGACTGGAAACCACCCATGCCTCCCTTTTAACCATCATCCTTCCTAATTCTGAACTATATCCTCCTTTACCACTATTTTTACTGAACTATCCCAAAACCTTGATCGAAATCTTACCCCTGCCTCCCTCATCATCATTATCCAGTTAGCTAGAGCTTATTATCAACATTCAGATATATACCTTCTTGATGATATTTTCAATGCTTTAGATGACACATAGTAAGTTATCTATTTAAGGAGTGCATTAGAAGTGTTTTCAAGAATAAAACTATTGTTCTAGTGACACATCAAGTGGAGTTCTTGCGTGAGGCATATATGACAGTTGCTATGAGCAGGACAGGTTATGAGCTTAGTACATATGATGAAATTTCCCAATAAGGCACTGCCTTTGGGGCATTTATTGATGAACACAAAAAGGGATTAGATGATATAACATTAAAAAGTGATATGGACTATGACACTATCAAATATGATTGGATAATTGCTCCAGCAATTAGAGGACCAGGAGCTTGTTGTGTTTTACAACTTGCTGAACCTATTGATGCCTATACTCCACTCACTAACAAAGCAGTCACACATAAAGATGTATATGCTCCATTTGCTCTAATAATCTGGGGCACATGGACCTTTGAGAAGAAAGTTAGAAATACACAAGCTGCAGGGTTTAGTGCAGCCACTATTTACAACAATGAAGATAGTATCGATCTAGTCTCAATGGCTAGAAATTCAAATGGTGTCACAATTCATGCAGTGTTTGTTTCTAAAGCAGTAGGAGAAATTTTTTTGAAATTTGTTGGAGATCCAAATATGCACTTTTGGCTCGTACCTTCATATGAGAACATGGCATGGTCAGTATTGGAAATTTCTTTCATCTCCCTTGCTGCTATTTGTGTTGTGCTTGCAACTTGTTTCTTTGTATGAAGGCATCGATTAAGACATGTTGGACATTGTTCACATATTTGTGAGTTCCATGGTATGATATTAAGACTAGGATAGTCAATCTGGCAGCCTAGCTTGGCAAATGTCCATGAATTCACCATTATTTCAACTTCAGCAGTAGGGACCACATCATCCTCTTTATCAAATGTAGCAACAACAAGAAAAAGACCAAGCCCAATACAGTCAACAACCTCCAGGGAAGCAAACAAATCGAAATAAAGTTCTCCAAACCTCATACACTTCTCTGCCAAGTTCCATTGGGTCTTCAAGCAAGCCAAATAATTCAAATATGAGTGCTAGCCAAGGGAGTGATTGCTCTTTCTAAACAGGTTATTCTATTTTGTTACTGGTTATCTTCTTCACCTTATTTTTCTCGTTGAAGGGATGAGGACTATGAGTGAAAGGATTATGTATATTTTATTATTCAACTTTCAACAAAGCTAAAGATGGTAGATTTCTAGGGAAAGTAATTTCCTTCAAGATCTGTATTAACAATATCATATTTCTTCTAGGCCATATGTTACTCTGCTTACTGACTCTAGGGGTCGATGGTGAATACTACATGGAATACATAGGTCTTATTTGTAGAAATTCCCACTGTAGATCAACATATTATGCAATATACTAAAACACAAAACAAGATCTACTTCTACAACACTTTGCGGAAGCTTAATTGAATTGAGTAAGATCAAGAGAACACATATAAATGAGAATTAGAAATCAATCACACATAAAATAGAAGAAATAACTTGGGGAAAGCCTCAGCCTAAAACCCCAATCTTTGTATTATCATACAAGTGGAAATCTTGTTCAATTTACAAAAAGAATCCGCTCTCAAGCTATCCCGCTCTCTCTGAAATCAAACAATACAGCTCACAAACTGAATATACATTGTATATGTCCTCCTCAAGCCCTTCAAACCTCCTATTTCCTTGCGCAGTTTTTATTGGGGTCGAGTGAAGCCACATGTGTGAATTGGCCTCATCACACTCACAAAACCTGAAGAAATAACTACGCAATCCTCAAGGAAAGAATTCCTTCTACATGCAAGGAATATTCACAATGGAATACTCTAGCAACTAATAGTACACTGCCCCTCCATTTGATCTCAACTGGGTCTCTATCTGAACTGACATGCATGAGTTATTTATGAAAGAATATTCAATTATCTGAAGTGCAGTAGTTACATGCATGCATGCATTAACTAACTAAACTCACATTAATTCAACAAACTGTTTGAATTAATATAACTAGACTTGACTCAGTTAACTAAGTCAACTAATTACAACTCAAAATTACAACTCATCCTTATCTCTTTAACTGATGGATAAATTCCTCAATTAATGGAGAAACTGTTGCATGTCCCCACAGAGAATTCATTTTTGATTTTCTACAACTAATTAACTCATGGTGAATTAATTAATTATTTTACAAACAGCTACTAAGATCAAATTCGAATTTTTACTTCTCTATTTTAGTTCAGGGACTAACTAAAATAGGAAGGTATCCCGAAATGCTATTTATAGTAGTACTAAATTTAGCACTTCTATATTTAGCATTTATTGTTGTTATTTTAAACATTCTCTTAATAATAGAAATAAGAAAGGGAGGCCTGGAATTTTCCTGTTTATTCTTATTGTAAATGAGACCTGTTGACCAGAGATGTTTGTCACTTGTCAGAGGAGATATACAATACAAGCTGAAAGACATTGTTACAGGTATCAATTGGAAATTATTGACTTGTGGGGAATTTTGAAAGAGCTTGAGGTTTCACAACAATCAATGAGTTTCCCTATGAGTTGCAAATGCAAGGTATAATGTTGTTTCTGAGGTGAAAGCTTTAGTTGAATAAGGAAACAGTGTAATTTGAAAGCCCGTCTGGTCCACATAGCAGACATAGCAGATAAGACGAAGTAGATAGAGTCATAGCTGAATATGGGAGGTTACTAGAGGACTATCCTGAGTTCTTTAACAGGTATTTTGAATGACTGAAAGTTGTCTGCCTTGGATAACCCATTGATTTGTTCGAACCTATTATTTATGTCTATGCTTTTTGAAAGGAAAAATAATGAAGAGAATTTATTCTTTTTCCTCATACCTGAAAGACATAATAAGGTGAGTGCACAAAGGGTGGTAGGATAGTTTTGAAGGTGTTCGATTCCAGTACAGGGAGATTTGGAAGTTTTGATTAAGGCTGCTGGCCTTTGAAAGATTTTGGTTCCATCTCTTTTTGACTAGGATGCATGAGGGCATGCATCAACTTAAGCATGGGGGAGATGTTGGACCCACTTTTTGTCTCTGTATTTCACCTCCTTTACTATATTTTTACCACATTTTGATCCCTATTTAAGAATCTTCTGTACCCTTTCATCCTCATTATTCTATGGATAGTGACAGATCCAATCCCACAGTAAAAGCATTATAATGGTGTTATTTAACTATTTTATAACTCAAAGATCAGATGTTTCATGTTTAGATCCTTGAGGTTAACTAATCATTACAGGTTTATTTTTGTGATGTATTGCTACAGGTTGCCAGAAGTCTCCACAAGTCAAATTTAACTAGTTGCTAGGTAGTTGAGTACGAAATTGCTATAGGTGAAAAAATGGATTTTCTGATCAAATGGGGCAAAATCTAGAAATTCTGAGACACGGGTTTTGTTCAGAGCACCATGTTTCATATAACTTAAAAACTATTTACCAAAATTCATCATTGTGAAGGAGTTATCACTGGGGGAATATTCCAATGAAAACCATTTCTAAACATGAACGTATTGGATCAGTTCGGGTTCGGATTTCGCTGAACGGTTTTGGTTGAAAAATTATATATCATAATACGGTTTTGATAGGAAGTGGATAGTTAATAATTAGAGAATTTTTAGTGCTAAATAAGAGTAATTCATGGATCTCCATATCATTGGTTTTCCCATGCCTTTCTCTGTAACAGATATGATGCTTGCCAATTATGTATCAGGCTCTATTATAAAGCCTGCCTTTTGATTTTGATAGGGGAGCACACTGAACCTTTGAAGTATTACTGTATAATTGTGAGTTAGTTTCAATAGAATATCATTATGATTCTCTTGCTCTGAAATCTAGTTGAATGTGTTGATGGGATGTTGATGCTCATGTTTTAATTGTGATCGAAATTTTTTCGTTACTGTAAGTTTATTAGCCCCCAGGTGTGGTCGGGCCCACCCATCTGGATTTGTTCTGTATTTTCATCAACAGCGTCACTGTGAAACTAGTTACAGTTAATTTCCTTTTCTATTGCAAGTCAATTCAATTGAGTTGTTCGTTTGATTGATTAATACACATAGGTGCATTGAATGATTGCAAAATTCTTGTTATTTTCATAGTTGCAATTAGATTTGGGTGTGAACGTTGTATGATTTCCAAACCAGAGCTATGCCATTACCCTGATTTACCATCATCTTAAACACATTGTATGGTCGTTTGACAAGCTGATTGAAATTGCTACCTATGGTCAATGTCGGAATAGTCCTTAAACTCTTCAACAGTTATGTATGAATAAGATCTTAATTGATTAGAACATGCTTGGTCTATTCATGAAATCAACCTTTGTTTCTCTGAGAGAATTGACTCGAATCGATCCCTTGATTAAACTGTTAGCATTGTATAGGAAACACGAATATAGGCAAACGTTGCATCGACTGTTCAAACACTGTAATGGATTTGGTTGAAACAAATTGGATTGGTGACCAAAGTGTGAAGATGTATTACTTTCATAGATGATCGATTGGTTTTTGTTTCGTTTCATTTCATTTAACAGGCTATCAGTGGATTGGTAACAAAACACTGCAGGAACTTTTGTGTGTAATTCTTTAGCTCATACTTGCCTCCCCTGTTCATGCAATTACCAATTTCATTAGTTGAATGAAATGATTACTCTTGCATGTTTCTGTGCAATAATTAGTCTCATTTGAATGATTGATCTCTCTCTTGGTTCATAGATTTTGGTTATATACTTCATAGTTAAATCATTGCCTGGATTTACAACAGCATATTGGTTTTGAGTAAGAATATTCACAAGTAGGGATTGGTGTGATTCCAGGAAAGATTTAAGTATAGATCCTTAGAATTTGTGTGATTACATAGCTGGGTATTAAATAGGATCAACGTTAGGGTTGCTTTCATTAATCAAATCCTGTAAGTGGTTTATTTGAAGATAGAACAACAAGTGAGTGATAGAGTAAAACAGAGTAATTTCTCCAGATCAGTACTTAACTCCTGAGTCTTGATAGGGTAATAAACCATTAGGTACAAAATGATTGTTTGATTGAGTTGCTATTAGGATATATTACTCATTTGCTTAGAGTTGGATTTTTATAGATTGCTTGAGTATTGAGTTATCATTGATACAAATTGCTTATTTGCTTCAGGAATGAAATTTTATTCGTATCAATAGTTTAATGGTCGAATGGTTATTAGTACAGGTTGTTTGATTGCTTCAAGTAAGAACTACCATCATCATAGGATGCTTGTTAAGTAATGATTAAATGGTTTTTTGCAAATAGAAGGTATGGTACCAGCTTTTGAAGATTTGATTGAGTAAAGTTTTGTGTGAATAGAAGTTTGTTTTCATCACAAGAGATACCTAGTTCAGTAGTTGTTGAGTACAGATTTGAATGCTAGAATTTGTGAAGATTTTGAATCTCTAGATTAAATTTGATTGTTGGGTTTGCTCATGACAATTAGATGTTTGATTTATTTTAAGTTTGAAAGCATTTTTTTGTATTCCTTAGCCGATCATTATAAAGGAAACCTTAAAGCTCTAACATATAAACTGAATCAAGAAGTGCAATGCAACTCGTGTTTACGAGCCCAGATTGACAATTAAATATTAAGAGGTTTAATTCACCAATTTAATCTCTCAACATGTAGTTACACTCATTCCTGATTCTCTGTATCATCCACAATCATTACATCCCTTTGTCTCGCATCGATGATTTGGATACATCATGGCCCTCCTTCGACATGGCCACTTCCTATCAACTTCAGCTCATTATCTGGGAAGTTGGCTAAGAGACTCCTTTCCAGTACCTTAGAGCTTGCATGCCCTAATGGCAAGTTCCTCACACTCGACAACAAGTTTACATCATTGGATTTCAATCGAGTGATTTCCTGGGTGTTTGACTTCAGTTCCTTATTCACATTTTGTGGATTGTGCTGCTGGCACCTTCAGTGCCATCGTCATTATTGGTTGTTTCTCTCACGCTTATTAATGGTTTACATAATTGACCGGTAATCAAGCAATTTTCTAGCATGTTTGACTTCAACACATCTATTCACATGGTATAATTTGTACTTTGATCGGGTTGTGTTGGAGCGCAAGACCTTGGGCTTAGATTACTAAAGTCCAGGTTGCAAGGTGATGTGACATGATCATGCTAATATATATGTCTCTTTCAAATGGATGGTTGCGACCATACCATGAGTTGTTATATGTGATCCTTCTCATTATTGGATGGCTGCGAACATACCTTGGGTTTGATATGATCCTCTTTACTGGATGGTTGTGCCCATACCTTGGATCCATTTACATGATATTTCTCTGGATGGCTATGTCTATACCACAATTCATGTATTATTTATCAAAGTTTTCAGTGATGTATATGTATCTATGCTTGCTTGCAGGTTTTCCGACAACTATCTCTGGTTCCACGCATCTACTTGTAAAGCATTTCACCCCTCACTCTAGTTTGGCCTTCATGCTTTAGGGGGCATCTGTTACACAACATTTTATCAGTTTCCTTGTAATCCCCATTCCTTGATCCTATAGGACCTCTACAGTGAACTCTATATGCTTTCCCATGTTGAAGAGCATGCCTTTACATCCCTATTCATGAGAAAAACATTCCCCTCTTGGATCATTTCCTAAGAATATTCCTTCAATCCCAGTTTTCAAGACCGACACTAGTGATCAGTTCCTTCCCCACGCCGATTTGTAGAGTTTGAATCTAGACCTAGCGTCGTACGGTGCAAGTGAGCCCTTCATCACTTGCACCTATCCTCTTTTGGCAAGTTTTTAAAAATGGAGTCGAAGCTTCTAGGTCCAGAAGCTTTGTGAATGGAAGTCTAGTAAATGGTTAGGCTAGATAGACCCGAGAGAGTCTATTTGGGCTCCTTTCCCCTATTAATATGGAACAAACCAAAGAGATAATCCCTCTCCCATCATAAGAGGAACCATCTCCCTTTCATCAAAGCTATATAAACTCCTTTTCCAAGTTGAATTAGTCTTTTTGGAGCTTGAATAACCAACAAGATATCTATAGCTTTTTGCCTCCTAGTTTATGTGTGTAAAGGGAGAACAGTGTGTTTGGTTTGGTTTGGAACTAAAGGGAAGAAGCCTTAAACCTCCATTGTTGGGGCTAACCATGAGATCCTAGAAGTGGTGTTGGCACCTGGATATGTCGGAGGAGACCTGCAACATCAAGGCTTTGGTTGTATCTTTTTCTGAGCTTTATATTAATACAACTAATGATTTATTCCTACATGGAGTGTCATATTACATTTGATGGCTTAATATTCCTTGAATTTTTAAGTAAATTTAATGTGATTGTATGCTATTACATTTGTTGCTGTCTCTTGTGTATTTTTTTCAGGTATTTGAAGGAGAAGAATGAAAGAAAGTTGGAGAAAAGGAGTGAAGTCATCATCAAGTAGACTAGCTTTCTAAGAGGTAGGCCCTCTTATTTGATTCTAGTTTAAGGAAGTTTTCATTAGATTGTTCTATTTGCAGCTAGACCCACTCTAGGGCTAGAGGGATCACCTCTGTCCACAGAGGAGATTTACCTACTCCACACCCTCAAGCCTCCTCTTATATTTTCTTATTGATGATTCAATGGCCGATATTAAGTCCCTAATCAACATCTAATATTAGATCTGGCTTGATCCTCTTCATTTAGAAATTTCTCACCCATTGCATATTAATACACATTAATATTTTTATTTTCCTAAATTTAGACTTAGGAACCCATTAAAAATATTAATTATTTCAATATCTCTTCATCCAGGTGGAATTTCTCCAAACGATTTCTAGGTCTTCGAGATCTCATGTGCCTTAGCTTCTCCACGAATGTTCATGGCTAGATCACATCCAATGCTACCAAAAATCAACACTCCATCTTAGCGAGGAATGTGCTCTAGTAATGCTTCACCATAGAAACATAAAACTAATCTTTTACATCGGTACTTGTGTTGATGCTTGGTATGCTTCTTCACATCCCCAGCACTATTACTTCCTATAATGCTTCCCATGACACTACCACTTCCACTACCACATATGTACTACAGCTCCCTCTCAACAGGCTGCATCATGTTGCCCATAGCACTGCCACTACTAACTATTGCAAGGAAACTCAATTACCGAGAAGTAAGTAATTGAATTCACCCAAATACTAACATCCTGTTCAGTCTAGAAGCCTTGTGATGTTGAAGCAACCTCTGCTGATATCTTGTGCCCCCTCTACTGCCATTGCGTTGTTGCAACCTATTTTGTGCCTCTCGCACTGCTGCAACCTCCACTGCACTGTTATAGACGTCTGCATTCTAGCACTACCTTGTCGCTCCATCACACTTTTCTCCACCCAACACCTATCATAATGCTATTGTTGTTAAGGGTACTCATAGCTGTATGTGATCCAAGAGTTTTTGCACCTCAAGGCTCCTTCCCCTGCATGTAGTCCTCTCAACTAAAACTCTATGTCTCCCCACCTCTTCTCCAGAGGTGCATGAGAACTCACGGCACAATCGTCATCAGCCTCGACATCCTTCTTCACCTTTGCTAGAGATGCCTTTGAGTCGAAAGCTTCTCCCTTGCCTTTCTTCATGGGGAAATGAGATGCATAATGTCCCAGCTCCCCATAGTTGAAGCACTTGACCTTGGAGATATATTTCTTCTTCCTCTTCTGAACCTCATGCTATCCCACAAATGCTAGAGCCACATCCTCCTCCTCCTTTTTCTTAACTCGAACTCCCTTACCACTACTCCTCGCCTTGGTCAACTTCTTATTATCTTCTTGTCGAAGAGTTTCCCACATCTCCTCCCAATTGGGGAGAGTCGCTCTGCCCAAAATGCTTTGGACAAACATCTCCCAGTCCTTAGAGACTACATTCAAAGTAGTCCTAACCATAAACTCTACATCCAGTGTCAACCCCACAGAAGTAAGCTGGTCACAAATTCCTTGCAACCTGAGAAGGAAGTGATCTATCGCCTCTCCTTTATGCATCTCATATGACCTCATCTAATTCTACAATAACATCTTCTGCTACATAGAAGAGCCCTAGTATAAGGTGGTCAGGGTCTCCCACATCTCCTTTGTTGTTAACTTCTTAGCAATATGTGGTATTACATGATCCTTGACCCTGTCTAGGATCATTCATTTTGCCTTCGCCATGGCCTCCTCATACTTCTCATTTGCATCAGGTTCAACTGGAACAACAATTGTTTTCAAGGTATAGTCCTTGATGCGATGTTTATCTAGGATTGTAAGGATCCTAGCCTTTTAGAGGACAAAATTGGAAGCCCCATCCAATCTGTCTTGACAATCCATTCACTGCCATCTCTGCTCTTCTCCACTAGACTCCCTCTTATTCTTGATTTCCCTCCTGTAAATCCTCCTGCCAACTGTTGAATCACTCCTCTCCAATCCCCCTTTATTGCTGTAACTCGGATCTATATGTCTTGGCTAGAAATCCGTCGAGGTAGTACTTCCCTCTACCTTGGTTCCATCTCCTTAGACATTGTTCTGTATTAGCTGAACCAGTGTCCCACCAACTCCTCAAATGACAATCTACATAGCTCCCTTAGCCCAAGCAACTAAAGAACTTGAGCCCTTCAGCCTCTACGCAACCATAGTGTAGGTTGAATATGCTCCTCCCAACCAACTGCGTCAATCATTACTGGCTTAGAAGGATGATGTGGCTCTGCGTGAGCCTGTTCTACCCCTCTCTTCCTCTGCATGGGATGTTCTCCTGGCTCAAAATGCTAACGCAGGCTCTGCATGAGCCTCTACGTCACCCTCTTTTCACTGCATCACTCCTCCTCTTGCCTCTTCAGCTCTGGAACATCGCTATCTCTCGGGACAACTACTTCTCTTCTACAAATTCTCAGATTTATTTAGCTAGTGTGTTCAGTCCTCTTTGATCTACAATCGCTTTGATACCATTTGAAAATTTCTTAATCTAATACATCGGAAACCCCTACTGCAATATCTGGTTTATTATCTCCTACTTTTTCTTTACATTAACAAGTTATTTATTAACATAAACATTGAAGTAAACATAATTGTAGCCTTCACAAATATGCATATCAAAAACTAAAATAAACTGATACAACACAAGGGACATCGTTATTTTTGGAAAATCGTCCCCAGAAACACCCAATTCGGAAAAACTGATGAAGCATATATGAGGGTTTTATTATTAAGAAGATTTTTGAATACAACTAGGGTGCCAGAAATGGCTCACCCTTCAGAGAATATCCTTGGCAGTAGTACGCCTCTCTGGACACAGATATTCTAGCAAATCAGCAACGAGATGATCAACCCCACAATGACTCTAGCTATTCCTTGTGCTGGATAGCAAAAGCTGCTCCACGCACTCCTTTGGAACTACGTCACCCTCTCCCGGCTGATCTGCTCTCGGTCTTCCCCACAAAACCTCCTCAACATAGCCTCTTCAGCCCAGCATCAACATCTACAGCCCTCTGTGTTGTATGTGTTAGCCTCTGTGGCTTTCTGCACCATCCTCTGCGTCCTCTGCATCTGCCTCTTCGGCTTTTGTGTCCTCTGCGCTGGGCTTCGCAGCCTCTACGTCAGCCCTCCTAGGCTTTGTGCTGCCTCTTCTAGCACTTTGATGCCTCTCTAATATGTATTCTTCAACCTTGGATCAAAATCCCTTGTTAAACTTCCCCTCATTGCAACTTATCTCTAACTCAATTTCCTCAGCAAACCCAACCCCAGAAAATCGAAATCTTGATCTATCCTGGTGTATCTCAAACTAAACCTCAAAGCTCCTCTTATACTTTTCCTGTTGACGATTCAATAGCCAAGATTAAGTTCCTAATCAACAGCGAAGATTAGATCTGGCTTGATCCTCGTCACTTAGAACTTTCTCGCCCATTTTATATTAATACACATTAATACTTTTATTTTCCTAAGTTTAGACTTAGGAACCCATTAAAAATATTAATTATTTTAATATGTCTTCATCTGGGTGGAATTTCTCCAAACAATTTCTGGGTCTTGGAGATCTCATGTGCCTTAGCCTCTCCACCTATTTTCATGGCTAAAGAAAATATTATGCTACCAAAAATCAACACTTTTTCCATCTGAGGTAAAGTAGGACAGTCATGGGTATAATGACCATATACGTTGCAACAAGGAGAAGGTTTTTTCATACGAAGAGCCTTTTTTTCTCTTGGGTTGACCGCCGTATTGCTGGGTTGTGGGATTAGGTTTAGGACGTTGAAGGGAATTAGGTGGAGGACCCTGGTTTCCTTCATTACCTTGAGACTTCCCGTTTCGATTACCCTTCCCCTTGTTCCTTTTGTTTGGGTTAGGGGGATTGGGTCCACTTTTCTGAGCATACACTTGTCCTTGTGGAAGAGGTGGTTGCTATGGTGGAGGGGTAGCAGGCATGGCGGGTTGGGGTGCTGGTGTTAGAGGAGCTGGAGTGCTAGGCTATGCATACTGATAACAAGGAGATGGGGGAACACTGGTATAAAAGGGTGGTGCAACAGTTAGATCTGGCATCTATTGATGTGGATGGGGTTATGCATATGGTGTGATGGGACTTAGATAAGGGTTGCCTTGAGGAGGATTGGGGGAGGGTTAATTGTAAGTGGAATTGGTCCCTCCCTGAGGTGGACCATAACTCATCTGAGGTGGAGCATATGGTTGAGGGTATGATATGGTTCTAACTATGCCATCCATGACATGAGATGCCCCTAGTGCATTAACAACACCAGGCCAAGGCAGATCGTGGATGATAGTGTAAACATAACCTAATTGGGCGTAGATCAGATCAAATTTTAAAGCTATTTGGAGTGCCTCTTCCGCAGACTGGGGGAAGTATGATGTAACATCTTTAGAAATAGGTTCCAAACAGCAGTATATGGAACCAATCCATATAGACTCGGTCTTGGAAGTTAGGAGCTCTACAAATTCTCCTCCTTCTACACCATTCGTGAACATGGTTGGAAAGTCGAGTGGAAAAAGTTTGATGGAAAGAAGTCAAAAGTTTAGTACTGGTATTGTAATGGAGAGGTAACTATAAATATGACATAAAATATGTGGCAAGAGTCACTTAAGTGGAATGGGTTATTCTGGGCTGGTCAACATACCACTTAGCAACAACTCCAGTGAGCGTGTGTTGGAACAAACAAAGATAGGTGGAGTCTTCAGTAATGGAATTTGATGAACACCACATGTGGAAGGAGCAAACATGATTAGTCAGATATTCTCTAGAATTACCTTCAAACTTTGGGATGTCTTGAGGGAGTTTAGTAGGCATAGTTGGCCATATGGAATCATGGAGAAGAGGATCATTAACAAGCTAGCTAAAATCTGGGAGACTTAAACCAGACATAAAAGGAATCAAGTGACTAGGAGTGACCATACCGGTGGGAGTTCCGCTGGTGGGGGTAACCTGGTTAGCACCTGGGTTACCACCCTAGGTTCCCACACCCACATTGGTGCCTAAGATGGTGGTAATATGGGGTTGAGGATATGAGGAATCAAAGGATGGACTTGAAGAATTACCATAATCAGAATCAGAATCAGAATGATAACTCGATGAAGGACTCATAGGAGGCACTCTAACTCCATGAGGAGGAGTAATATGTCCTAAAGGGAATTGAGGGTGAAGACCTTGAATTCAATGTGAAAAATGCCTAGGGGTCACAAGGATGTCTAGACAATAACAATCTAATAACTAAAGGGTGATGATAGGAATAAAAGAGTGAGAAACAGTAAGCAAACACCTAGTGTAGTGGTGCCAAGTGTAAACTAACTATTTTAATGATGTTACTCTAATACAAGAAAACACATCCTATCAAATAAAAATACCTCTAGCCTATAGGTGATCTAAATCCTCAAACAATACTAGATCTACTATTTCAGATGGCCTTCCAAAGAACTTCTTACTTGATGGATTTTGATCCCCGCAAACAGAGTTGTCTAGACAAAGGTGGGGTAGAGAACAAACTACTTCCCATAGCCATTCCTACATGGTGTTTTCCTAATATTGGCCACCATGGATACCTTTGTACCATAGGGGTTGTTAAGTCTTGAGCTTCTGGTAGTTATCCATGGCATGAAATTCGTTGCCACGGGTTGGGTAGCCCCAAGGAGAACTGCTTGTACAATGACCTAGCCTAACCCCCTATCAATCAGGTTTCAGATGCACTTCGGCTTTGACCATGGGATGTGAAGGATATTAATCTCTTTAATATTTCAACTTCTATATCTCAATGAAATTGATAGATGGTTGTTATTGGAAGCCTATCCCACCGATCCTACATTACAAAGATTGTTTGGCCCTGGTGCCCAAGTGGGATTAATTTGTGTGTGTTGATTTATTAAGGTGTAGTGTTTCAAGTCTTGACTTGGTGGTGCTAACCAAGCTCACATTTGCTTAGGGTGTGAGTGTGTGAAAATAATGTGTCAAATGGATGAGTTAATTAAGCCTGTTTCATGATGCCATGTGCTGTTGAAAGTAAAATGTTGAAATATTGTAAATAAATCTGAAAAGGATAGAAAAATATACAGTCAATCAAGAACACGAAACCCCACTCACAAGGTCTACTAAGTAGCTAAAAAAGAGAGGGAAAACAAGCTACTCAAAGACACATAAAGAGGCCAAAAATATCTAATGTCAAGGGACTAGGATCTAAAGGCTCCAATCTGTTGTAAATGATGTAGACAAACAACAAAAATTAGAGGTGAAAAATGCTACAAAGGATAGGTGTGAAGGTCTAAGACCTAGGATGCTCAAGGGGATCATAAGGGAGAAAAGGAAAACCCAAACTCTAAAGGGATAAAAGGTAAAATAAACCTATCCAAAAGATCTAAAAAGTAATGGAGCGGATATGAAAATTAGTGGTTGAAAATGTTAAAAACCCTAGACTTCTCCCTCAACAAATATCTTCCTAACAATGTGGAGGTGTACTCTAAACCCTAGAGGGAGTTTTCCTTCCTGAAAGAAACAAATCAAGTGGATCCAAGACTACGGGAGACTGAAAACAAATGTGGAATACCCAAACCAGTCTACAAACAACATTCTCGGTGATTCTATAAAAAATTTGAGAATTTTTCGAAAAAGTTCCAAAATGCAGGTACTAACCTGAAACTGAGTAAAACATAGATTTTTGGCCAAAACATGAGCTCTGCAAATCACTTATGGGGATGAAAAGTGTGTTCTTCTCTCAAGACTCTTGATTAGTAGATCTCACATAGATTTTTTCGCCTCTTATTCAATTGGTACATGTGACCTACGGAAAAGACCAAAAAACCACCATAATCTGAAATTTTGACAAAATTGGGTTTAACACTATAAATATAAACTGAGGCTAAAAATAGTTCTAGAAAAACTAAAAGAATTTGAAACTTCAGTCACCCAAGAACACAGTTATTACACTAGTGGATTCACCATTTTTTGATGACAAACGTAACTATAAACCCAGTGGAGTCGCCATTTGTTAGTGTAAAATTTCTTGGAAGGTGTACCAAAAACACTTCACTTAAGTCACTAGGTGATAAGTGACCCTAACAACAAGTTGATGGTTGCTTGCAATTTAGAGTTGCAATAAAAATGGAAAACCTACAATAAAATTATAGACGATCCATAATAGAAAGTAGTAAAAATATCCAATGTAATAACCCAAATGGAAGGAGCTTAATCAAATAAATTACTTATTAAAACACCTGGTGAAAGAGATCTACAGATTGTTCTGTAAGTCCCCCTCTGTCGAATGGGTACTTTGATGTCCTCGATGCTTCATAAAAATGATCTTCTCTCTCATATACAAAAAAAACCCAGACAAAATGTGTAGAACTCGAATGGGAGATCAAAAGAAAAAGGATGATAATGGTGACGGTGATTATGATCATGGTGAAGAATAAATGAAAAAACCTGTTGTTTATAAAAAAGTAATGAGTTAATCTCGAAAATGGAGAATAATAAAATAATATTAACCAAATTCATATCTAACCACTTCGAATACTATATTATATTTATTGGATAGGGAAAAGGTATTTACAATGGTTAAATATCTTTATTTAGAAATAATTAACAAATAACATGATTTATTACTTATTTAGCGAGAATTAAGAATGGTGTGAAATCGAAATAATTATTAAATAGTGATTTAATAATTATTCTAATAAGAGAAATAGCGAAAAATAAATAAATAGTGATTTATTTAAATATTCCACAGGATTTACTCAAATGTGACAAGGAATAATTATTCCTAAGGAAAATTAAATAAATAATGATTTATCTAATTATTCTCAAGGGGTTTTTTTATTTAAATCATAAAAATAAGTTAAGAAAAGTGGTTTACTAAATTATTTTCCACAGTGAAAGCAATTTTACTATGGTAAAATTAAATCCTCATGGTGTATTTCGATCCACCTAGTTATAAATGGCTAGGTGATCATTTTTTGGTGATAACACATTTTCTTCAATGAAACCCTAGGACATAACACCCTAGTACCAAACCCCAAGATCAAATATTAAACCCTAGGACCAAACTAAACCCTTACACTGCTTACACAATTTCCTTGTCCAATTAACGATAACTTCAGCAATACTTAATGTATCTCAGGTTTCAATTATGAGGATTATGTCAAACTACAGCTTATTAAGGTAACCAAGGTCATAGTAGTTGGATTACTTAGGTTTTTCAATGCAACAAGTTTAATATCTTAACAAGGTAAGTCGACCACTGTTTACTAACTTCAAAGTTTCATTCACTGAAATCAAGATAGAATAAAGGTTATTGATCAACAAGTGTCATAGTCAATATGTCAATGTATCATTCTTAGTCAAATATGATGTCTCAGTAAAGTATAGTCAAATGTCGAGGACATATCACTGTAGGGTAGATAGGTTCACTGTATGTGCACTTTTGTTCACAAATTTGATGCATAGATCATTGTCAATGTAATATCAGATGCCAAGTCATGTTTAATTTTGTTACTGCAAGGTCACATAAAATAAGTGCAATGTTATTTTTGTTACTAAGTATCACTTATAAGCCCATATATATATATATATATATATATTATTATATATTATATATATATATATAATTATATATAATATATTATATATATATATATTAGTATATATATATATATATATATATATATATATATATATATATATATATAGATAGATATATCACAGTTATCTATGTTTATTTGTCATGTTAAGTTACTGTTATATCATTTACTGCTTTGTAATATCACATAAAGTATGTCATTGTATTTTGGTTTAGGATTGCAATGAAAGGTTTGTCAGCAAGGTAATAAATCAATCATTGGCTTAGTGCATGATATTGATACTCAAATGATGAACCACTTACAACCACTGTCTTATAGTGAGAAACATTGTCATATATTTACAACTGTAGGATGATAAGAGGATACAATGTTTCACAAAGTATTAATAATTCATTTCACTTAAAGGATCATATTGTCAAGCATTTATGATTGTCATTAATTTACTTATTCTTCCTCCCAAGGTCAAGTAAAGTGTTCCAATAATATACTAGGACAGTCATAGAGATATTTTAAGTTAACAAAGGCTCATCCAGTCTTACTGTTAGGTCAGATCTAACTGTCACATTCCATATCTTCAAATTACATCTTTGTTTCCCTAAGGATTGTAGCTACCAATGCTACGACATATAAAATTACTGCTAACCTTGTTCAACCATTCTTATCTCTCATTGTAAACGGTTCAAGTCAAGTCACTATAGATTCACTCCTATAGAACTGTCAAATCTTACTATAATTCCTAATGAAACCCTAGGCAGAGAGGTTTGAAACAATGGTTTAGATTTTCCAAACTAATGCACAAACAAACTCTCAAACGGACCACCAAAAGGAAAACCAAAAATAAGTACCTTTATTGTGGAAGCGGGGTTGTTGATAAGGTGTCCAAATATATGGTAGACAAAATCTAAATTTGGAGGTCGAAGGTCTGAAATAGAGATTTCGTTAGTGGCCAAGGACTACACGGGTACCTGTAGCTTCGCTTTTCCTCCAACAAAACTCTGGTACCAATCGAACCTTCAAAATAATTCAAAAACCAATACCATAATAGACATTGTTGTAGGCCAAAGACTCTTTCCTCAGGAAACTGAATATTTCAGAGTTATACATTGATGACACATTGTGGTGATATGTGATGTTTTGGAGAGATGATGGGTCGTTTTTATAGGCCTATATAGGGGCTTCTTAAATATGAATTTTGAAATATTTAGTACCTAAAAAACTTTTAATAATGTAGATTAATTTAATAATAATAACATTTGTTTTGTTAACTTAAACCCTAATAAAGGATCTTACCCTATAGCGAAGGAATATGGTTAATTTAATGATGAAGAACCCTTCTCATAAGGGTGATACTTTCTCATAAGGTAAATACTTCTTAAAAACTGAGGAGAACCCCTCATTCTTAATTTCTAATTCCCATAAACAATGAAATTATGCCAAATCACACTCCGATGGGGTCCCATCCCATCAACTAGGGTTTTGACCCATTGATTGGGTTCTTCAACTTCAAATGTGAATATCTATCAAACTAGGAGGCCTCTTGGGGTGTACCACATATCAACATAAACACATTTTAGAGGAGGATCTATTGACATAGATCTCATACCCAAATTCAATTATTTAACCTACCAAAAACCTTGTAAATTCAGTGCACATCCATAGTCCAAGGAACCCAAACCCTAGGACTTGGGTTTTTAACCATCCAACAATATATCTGCCATCTTGATGTAATCTGGCAATTACTAAAAAGTGTTCATTAACCATTTGACATCAACGACTGGTGTTTTTGGTCAAAGTCAAACCCAATCAACTCCATGGATTGACATCAATGACAACACCATCCAACATATCCCCCTTTGTCATTTATGGCAACATACGTACTCCTCTTGCGAATACAACTCACCCTGACATCATTTTTCATTTCCTTCTTGACATTTAAATCTCATTCTTAGGCTTTTCTCTCCCCCTTTGACATCAATGGCAAAGTTTTACTCCCCCTCATAATTTGCTTGCTTCATGTGGACCTATTATCTGCTTGTGATCCCCGTCATGAGAAGCCTTCTTGTAATAGTATGTGAATGATGATACCTATGGACCTATGTCTTGTATGTGCTTCCCTTGAAGAGAAGCCTTCTTTTGTGAACCTGTAACTCTTCAATTGTTCTGATCCCCCTGAACCTATTATGAAGCTGCCATCTTGTTCAAACTATTTGTCAATGGTAGACATGTACCACATCTTGTTGTAATACTCCCCCTCTTCAAATTTCAAGGAGTCGACGAGCCAAATTGTTCAAAATATTGTATCATATAGTGGAACATCTTGACTTGAGTCATTAACTGAAGAAACTGTGGATTCCTTATGACCTGTTACAAATCCTGAAAGCATAAATGTTGAGACCTTATTGCCTTCCTACTTTTCTTGCTCATCTTGTACTTTTTCATCTTGTACCTGTTTTCTTTTCCAAACATTATTATTGTCTTCATCGATCTTTTTATTCAAGGTTGATTCCATACTATATTTTTAGTAACAACCTATGTGTCTATAGTTATGACATTTTAAGCATCCAATGTCACCCATAGAAGATTTCGCTTGGTATTTGTCTTGTGAACCTACAAACTTGCTTCTAGGGTTTTACAGATAATAATTGTACCTACCAGAAACTTCACAATCCCTAGCCATATGTCCATAGTTAGCATAAAAGGAAATAGCCATTAAATGAACATGTGTACCTAGATAATTCGTTCAGAGATGGAGGTCCTTGATAGTTTTACATGTCAACAACTTTATAATCTCTGGCCATATGTCCAAATTTATGACATGAAAAACAATAACCATTAAATAAACGAACATAACTGGAAGATTTTTCATTCTTCTTTGAAGGCAGTGTTGTAGTCTTTTGTTTTCCTTCGTTCTTGAGTGCATTGGTCTTGTTCTTTGGCTTTTCACTTAAATCAACTTCCTTCTTAGAATCATCCTTTGAAGATGTGGAGCTTGTACATTCATAAACTGGAGCTTTGCCAACTTTAATTGCCTTCATTTTCTCTTCATCTATCTTATCTTTCAAGTGTTCATTTTGTGATCCCTTGATTTTATTGATCTCGTCATGGGTTGCATCAAGTTCTTCTTACTTTTCAGCAAGATCTTTTGAAACCATTTTTTCAAGATCTCCCTTATTTTTTCTGCCTCCTCAACCGGTAGCTTGAGAAGAGTGGTCTTCTCTACTTATTTGTTGAGAGCCTATATATGTTCCTTCTGCTCCTCATTTTCAATCTTGAGCTTGCTTATTTCAATTTAAGAGGTTTCCAACTCCTTTTTCTTTTTTCCAAATGTGGATATGTATCTTTGATAAGATTCCTTTGCTTCAATTTCTGCTTCCTGCATCTGTTGTTTGAGCCTGCTATTCTTTGCAAACGTTGTGTCAAGTTCTTGTTGCTTTTGTTGGACTTCTCTCTTAAGTTATTGCATCTCTATATTTTTAAATTCTTCCAATTGTACTCGAAGACTGCTAATGATCTTCCCCGATTCTTCATTTTTCTTGATGAGTTCTTTTGTTGCCTTCAATTCTGCTTCCAAAAGTCTTGCCTTTTCCTTTTGACTTTTTAAAACCTTTATCACTTTGATCACTTGATTTTGAAACTCTATCTCACTCATTTATCCAATTTCTTCATCATAATCAAAAGGATCCGAATTTTCAATAACATCTTAACCTGATTTCCATGTTGAATAGATATTATAAATCTTTTCCCAAAGAGCTTTAGTTGTTCAACATTGACCAACTTTTGTTTTCACAGAATTTGGAAAAACATTAAAAATTACATTCATGGCCTTTGAATTGTACCTTTTAGCTTCCTTGATATATGTGTCTACAAAAACAACCAATTCCCATACTCCATGTTCCTGCAAATGTACTTCCATCCTATATTCCCATATCCAGTAATTATCTGCATCAAAATCAGGGGTTGGTACATAATACTCACTTTATTCATATTTTGTTGTACATGTACCTTCCTTTAAAATCCTTGTAGCCGTCTTCCTTGAATTTCCCATCTCTATGCTCTGAAAACTCCCCTCCAACAGTTAAGTTGTTACTGAAGGAACCAAGCTCTGATACCAATTGTTGGAAATACTGAGAGGGCAGGTGAATCAATATTTCTTAGCAATTAACACTTTTTAATATTTTTCAAAGCATTAGTTAATCTTTAGTTATTAGTATTGTTCTTCTTCAAATTATCATAAACAATAATCAATAGTAGACAACACCATACAATCAATGCAGAAAGATAAAATAGAGGACACATATATTTTTAGGTGGAAAACCCCCTCTGGGTCAAAAACCATTGAATGCTTCTTTAGTAATTGTCTTCTCCCTATTAAAGAAAATTGATTACATCAATATTTCAGCTACAACTGAGGGAGGCATCAACCCCCTAATTCACAGGCTACGACCTGTAGGATGCTACTAGACCTTAATATATTATTGAAACCAGAAGGATGCCCCAATGCCCTGTAGATTAGGCTACAACTTGATGAGTGCCCCAACACTCTGTTTAACAGCTGTTGTCGGAAAGGATGTTTCGTTTCCTTGTTATTTTATCAACCACAACTGAATGGATGCCACAATTCCTTGTGCAAGCCATAATTTTCCCTAGCACGACCTTTATGCCATGAATTGTTCTCAAGCCACAACCTGAAGGTAACTCCAATCACCCAGAAGAGTCGGTAGATCACATTTCACAATTTTCACACTGGATCTCATGTACATTGAATCAATGTAGAATAGTTATAAGAAATATGTAGACTAAATGTCGAATCCTAGTAGTCATTCATAATTGTTCCCAAAAAACTGATTACTGAACAATGTTACACATCAAGTTATCACTATTCAAATACACATCACTGTCGCTGCACATTGTATATTATTGTCATTGCACAATTGTTGGTTGTCACTGCATGTCACTTCTCATGAATGAATAGTCATCAATGCACAATCATTGTCATTGTACACATACATCAGTTCACATGTGTTGCCTTCCACTACACGTCCTACACTGAGTTTTTCACTAATGAATAAGCATCAAGACTCAATATATTATGTTGCCACACTGTATCAAGTTACACATGTTGTTGCAACCATCTGGCACTACTATCAAATGATGGCACAAACAAAGGTGCCTTTGGTCTATGTGAAAGGTCCTATTAGAATGGTATCAGAGCCATGTATTTGTTTGAGTGGATGTTGTATGTCAGATATTCTTTGAGTGGATCGCGAATTTGTTGAGGCCGGGTATAGCGTTTGTAGCCCATAGTTGCCGCAGTTGGCGTTTGAAAGGGTGTTGAATACGTCTGGCGTAGAATTCGAATTGAGGAAGCCGCAATTTCTTCTGCAACAGAAAGCCGCAAAACATACTGATTTCATCTGCAAGATTTTCCGGGTATTTTTCTTAATATATTTTCTATGGACGCTCCTAGAAATTCATCAGCTAAATCTTTTGCATCTGTTTTTTGTTCTAAACACTGTAGAACAATGAAAGATGAAGAAAAACAAAAATCTGCTTTAGAAGGATTATGTAGATCTGAATCTACTTCAGGAAATTCTGCTATAGTAGAAAAAGAGGAAACAGACCCTTCTGTTAATTGGAAACTTCCCCCAGTTTCTCCAGAGGATGTATATAGAAATCTATCCTCTTTTAATCTCCAAGCCCTCAGCCAAATCAAAATTAAAGAAAAATCTATTAAGGCAGACTTAACTTTGAATGCTATGTTGACTATATCTCTCCTTGAAGACAAACATATCAAGTCAGCCCATAAAGATGGTTACCAGTATGTCCATTTGGGGATGGTAAGGATAGGACTGAATGCATTACATAGGAAGGGACAAAAAGCTTATGTGTTTTCAGCCCTATTTGATAATCGATGGACTACTTTTACACAGGCCATGATAGGAGGTATTGAAACAAATCTTGCTGAAGGCCCAGTACAATATGATGTTTTCCCAGATTTCTCTGTCGCACTAGATGACCCAAATGTCCTACAATGCCTAACCTTAGGTATTCAGACGGCTGGGTATGAAAACTTCAAAAGAAAATCAAAAAATTTATCCATTTTTTATATTACTTGTGTTAGGTTTTATAACACAACAATTCCTGCTGTTTTGCATTCCCCTGATAAAGATGAAGGTCGAGTTACCCTTATCCAGTATGATTCTTCCTGCGATCTAGTAGCACCAGTCCATGTCTCCAGGAATGATCTATGTCCACCCGATGGTTGGGTAATTAATTGGGGAAAACCCACCAAGAAACCAGTTGCTGCTGCACAATCAATTATAACAGAGATAGATGGAAAGGTTACCACACGATTCCCCAGAATCAATACATTTCAGAATGAAGGACCCTCTACTTCTGTCTCTGCAATACCAACCACCATCAGTCAGTTACATCCTGAAAAATCTGCTGCACCCCCACAGTTTGAAATAGACCAGTTGGTCTTTGATTCTATCAAAAGAATGTTTTTACCACAAAACCCATCTCCGCCTTTCAGTTCTGTATGTGATCACCCTCACTGTTCAAAAAGCTTTTGTCAATTTTCATCTGAACCTCCAACACCTCATGGTGACCCTTCAAAAAGAGTCAATATGATAAAATTTACTCCTTCGTCTGATTCTTCTGAAGAAAGCTATAAGCGTGTCACATTTTTTAATCCGCAAGAAGAACTTCTTGTACAAACTGTTTCAAGTTCTTCTACTAGAGGTCTTGGACATGAAAAATATTTGCCTATTCCTTCCTATCGAAAGAATCCCATTGACAAAATTCCAAAGCATGTTGAAATTCCCTCTGATTCTGAGATTATAGCATTTTTAAAAATCTTTAGAGGAATTGGCCCTTATGACCCAGAGGATGCATGGAAAAAGAAAATGTTTAATTGGGATATGTTCACTCATGGGAAAGAACACTTGTATTTGCAAGAAGTCAGACTTCTTGAAAAAAATGACAGGCCTGCTTTTAATAAGCAGAATGTAGATAAATGGAAAGGATGGATGCAAGAAAATAACCAATGGATATCATTCTATGAATGGTATTATCCTTCTGCAAACATTATAGAAGAATCTCTAATGAAACAATTCAGGAATCAAGCCAAGCAGAAGAAAATCAAAGATTCTCAAAAGTTTGTAGAAGAAAAAATGTCTGAAAATCCTGTTGTTGTTCCTCCTCCTCTCAAAGCCCCTATTTTCGAGTCAAATATCCATAATATGTTAGCCAAGCCAAATATCCCAAGATATTTGATAGCAGTAAGGCAACAAGGAGAGGATTTGATCAAAAAGATTTGCTTACAGTTCCAGATAAATATGATAAGATCAGGAACTCCTAATAAGCATAAATGGGAACTTCTTGATGGATCTATTCATGAAACTGACACATATTTTCCTCCCTGGAAAATTTTTATTATTAAAATTCAGGACGGGAAATTGTACAGAGTTCTTCCCTCTCATCCTGATGAACCCTCTATAGCAGCTAAAGATTCTATTGCTGCTACAAATTGGACAAATCTGGCATTATCAAGTCTTGAAAAATATTTAAAAACCAGATTTGATTCTGTTGATACTGCATGCTCTGAAATGAAGCTCATGATGGGAAGAGTATTACAGAAACAGGATTACGACATTGTTTGTCTAAATGACAGTGTAAAGACTCTGGCAGAAAATGACTAGACCATTGCGCAGAGTTTAGACAAACTCTCCCTATCTACAGAAAAGAAAATCTATGAAGCATCTGTCGCTCATGGAAAAGAAATTATCAAAGTCTCTAATAGCCTTGATTTGGTTAAGAAACAAGTTTTGGAAGTGACTAAAGGAATTGATTCCCTGAAGAAAAAGCCAAACTCAGATGCTTATAAAACAGCTACTCTTTTTTTTGAGCCAAAGAGTACACTTCCTTATTCCCTTACCTCTTCTGTTGAGAGTCTCATCAAGGCCCCTAGTTCCATAAATTTTCCTCCACCAACATCATCCCAACCATATTCTTTGTTTACAAATCCCAGCATTTTCAGTCCAGTTTCTACTTCTTCCAAACAGAAAGAAACTGAAGAAAATCCAAAAGTTTACCGACCAAGCTTTTTATTTGGGGAAATTTCTCAGGATGATGCAGAAGAAGATAAAGAACATACAAGTCTTCATAAAATTGATTTAGTTCCAGAAATTGATGAACTTGAAGCTTGTATTGATAATTTCTCTATTCAAGATAAAGCACAATTTGATATTTCCCTGCCAGAAGAACGCATTGAAACACAAGTCAATGCCACGTCCTCAAGATCCCGATGGTATACTACTTGGAACCCTGCCCCAGACAGACGAGATTTAATGAAGTCAGAATATCATAAGGATTGGTCTGCAAATTCCACCTACTCATGGAATATTGATAACTGTACAGAAGCCGAAGTTATGTTTGTTTTACATTCAATGCTTGTATGTTACATAACATATCTTTCAGATGATATTGGCCCGATAAATGCAACCAGAAGGATTATCGGAGGTTTTGAAGGGACTTTAGATTCATGGTTAAAAGCAGAAATAATTAAAGAACCAAATCTCCTTCCCCATTGGGAACAGTCAATGGTGTTAAATGAAGATGGTTCAACCTACATGGATCCCGTCACTAGTTTTCCTGTAAATAACATGATTGGCAAATTGATTTATAGCATTACAGTGAATTTCATTGGTTTTCCCCAGATTACTAATGATATCACTACTGTAACTTTACTGGCCATGAAGTTGCATAATATGCAATATTTTGATGAATATTTTAATGAGTTTCTTCATAGGTTACATACTCTGTCTCCTGAATTGATCTTAGAACCCAAATGGAAAGAAATTTTTGTTGCTTCTCTTCCGCAATGGGTTTCCACAGCAATTGTAAATAAGTTACCAGGCAAAATTGGAGATTATAAATTTGGGATTATTCGGCAGGTTGTCAAAGCAATTATTGTTGAACTATGTTCACAAATAAAAATTTCCAGAGCAGCAACCAATCCCAAGAAGCCACATGGTTATCAGCAACTATGTAAGCAATGGCATCTTGGCAAACCTGACAATTCTGGGGGGCATAGAAGAAAGAAAAAACATTTCAAACAAAAGAATTCTCAGTTTT